>NJRQ01000242.1:190392-205580 GCA_003063805.1 Aphaenogaster ashmeadi | reverse complement strand
GACACGTACCTTGAACTTATAAGAAACGATATAAATTAAGCTGCCTATAAATACACTGTGTATCATGAGTAGATATGGTAAATACAAATGGGCAGAAAGCAATATCCTGGATAGCTACATCCGTCAAAAACATATTTTGTAAAGTGTCTGCTATAAATTCTGTTGGTAGAATACCAGCAGAGATAAAACAGCATCTGTTAACAGAATATGTTGGCGCATCGCTTACAGAAATCGAGTAGAATCTGTCATTTCCTAACCATTTAGATGACACATTTCATTTAAATGATCATGAAATGTCAAGTTCCACACAGTTTATGCTGTTGGATTATATTGGCAGGCTCTGGCTGGCGGAATACGAGTTTAATGCGTTAAGTTGATGCCAATTTGCCGCGGTATTCTGCTCAACTGCTGGCATACTAAGCAAACGTTTCGCCTATTAGAATATAAGACGTTTAACTGATACGTTACGATTTGGAGTAAATAAGTATAAATTGACTCTCATTGCGCGAATGTCAGCGTGACAATTATAATCAACACAGCGTAACGTTTCCGTGACGGTGGATACGCGATGTTCGCGGGAAGACGAGGCGGAGAAGCTGGTAAAAACATAACCAAGACGTGGCTTACCCATAACCTGGACTCTACAAATGGCACAGGTGTCACACTCCACGTCCCAGCTCCACATGGCCACGGCGTTCCATTTCTTCAAGGTGAACATTTTATCATTCTTCTGATTATCGCCGTCGATCCGGTCACCCGGGTCCTGTTCGGAATCGCCCATGTTTTGAGGTTAGAAACGCCAGCGGAACGCAGAGCAAGAGAACAAGAGTTTGACGCGACCCGATCAACGCGATCAGTGCCAGGACTTGAGTGCCAGATGCCAGTAGTGGTTAGTGGTCGCAATAGGCACACTGCACTGACTGAAGTAGTAGAACGCATGCGTCGAAGAATCCCACTCTGGGATTATTTGAGATTCTGGGATGCACGTGGAAATTGCGAAATAAATGTATAAATGTATACATATGTTTATGTACGAAGTAAGGTAATTTAATAAAGTAAAGATTGCAGATAAGATTAAGAAGGGCAAAACTTCTATTATATATGACTATTAGTTATTATTTGAAAATAAAAGGTGAGAACTGGGAAGGTTATACACGTGCTAATCTTATCTGTCTCTCACATGTGATCATATTTTGTATTCATAATTTATAATAATTTCTCCAGATTATTTAAGAGTCATCGTGTACTTACCTTAAAAATGAAAGTGAAGAAAATGAGCCAGGAGCCTGTCAAATCGTCAGGGGGAAGAAAATTAGTAATTACTAGGAAAGAGAAAAGAGATCTGAGCAAAGTAACTACGGAAGAGTTCCTTCAACAAGATTTCGTAAATGATATAGATAGTGATATATATGATAGTGATGAAAAAGATAAAAACATAGGTATGATCTACAATATTTAGATTTCTTTTATATCTTAGATTGTATATTTTAATTTTTGTTATATTTTATGCAGATGATGAAGACAGTGAGCAGCGTGATAGCGATAGCGATAGCGAAGGCGATTTAGATTCTGCAGAACACAAAAGATTATTGATGAAACTGCAAAATACTGATCCTGATTTTTATGAATACTTGCAAGAAAATGATAAAAATCTTTTGGACTTTGAAGTATCAAATGACGAAGATGATGACAATTCTTCAATAAACGATTCGGACGATAAAAACATTTCTAATGAAAATTTAGAAGTATATATTTTTTATAAATGCAATTTTAACTTTTTTATATATTTTTTAAACAATATTATTAAATATCCAGGTTACTAGCGATGATAGTGATTTTCAACCAGAAGAAGCTGTAAGTGACTGTAAAAAGATTACTATGCAATTATTGAAAGCTTGGCAACAAGAAATACAAACAGATAAGTAAGTTTTCTTTCGTTTATTTTTTATTGAATTAATAGTAAAATAGTAACTTATCCTTAATTTGTAGATCAACTGTTACTATTAAACATACTATAGAGGCCTTCCATGCAGCTTTAAATAGTATCGCAGTATCACCAGGTGTAACCATGCGATATAAAGTAGAAGGAAGCGCAAGTTAGTTTTAATTTTCCTTAAATTGTATATATACTCATTCTTTTTAAAATGATCCTATTTTAATTTTACCAAAAATTATGTTTAGCATTTAATGGCGTGGTACAACTGTGTATAACACACTTGCCTGATGCATTTAAACGTTTTTTAAACTTGGATCCAGAATCGCAGGATGCACATAAATCTAAAAGATTTGAAAAAATACGAGAAATGTTGAAATTATACTTGTCAGATTTACTTAAAGTATGTATATGTAAATTCTTCATTTATCTCATATATAATACAGTTTAAATAATAATGTGTTATATTAATAAGTACATCTGTTTCACAGTTATTGCAGAGTGTAGCATCGTCTAATAATATTCTCATAGTGCTTCTAAAGCATCTTCATCAAATGTTGCCTTATACTCAATCATTCTCATCCTTAACTAAACCGTTGTTAAAAATCTTGTTAGAGTTGTGGTCAACTGCAGAAGAAACTATCCGTGTTATAGCCTTTTTAAATATCTTACATATTGCAACTAGCAAAGAACTTGTACTTGAGGAACTGTTAGAGGTGAGTCACATGTTATGGTAAAAAGAATATTTACGGACAGATGTATCATTAAAGTTTCTTTTAGGCCATGTATGAAAAATACGTTCAAAATACGAAATTTGTTTCACTCAGTACATTACCAGGAATAAATTTCATGAGACACTCTCTGGTCGAGATTTATCTGCTTGACCATAATATTTCGTACAGTCATGCCTTTTTACATATTAGGCAATTAGCGATTAATTTAAGAAACGCCGTAACGTTAAAGAACAAGGTAATCGATAAACAGCAATTATGTACTTTTTTTAATACAATTTTTTACTAACATAAGATTTTTTATTCCCAGGAAAACTTTCAGGCCGTATATAACTGGCAATGTATAAATTCTTTGCGCTTTTGGACAGAACTGATAAACAAGTCGCAAGATAAATCGATGTTGCGATCACTGTTATATCCGTTAGTCCAGGTATTAGATACTTTAAACGAACAAGCAATAAAAGTAGTATAATAGTTAGAAAAATACATAAAATTATCTTTTAATAGATTATTATTGGAATAATAAAAGTTATTCCAACCGTGCAATACTATCCATTGCGATTCCACTGTTTAGAAATGTTAATAATCATTTCTAAAAAGACCGGAACGTTCATACCTATTTTGCCGTTCCTTCTTGAGGTACCAATTATTTTCAAGTCTTGAACAATAGTTGTAACCGTAGAGTATACAATTATCTTACGTCAAATTTTTCTTTTTAGATACTGAATTCTTACGATTTTAACAAAGGACGTAAAGCAGTTACGATGAAACCTATATCCCTTGTTTGCATTTTGAGAGTATCGAAATTACAATTAGTAGAAAATGGCTTCAAAAATAGTATTATGGAAACTATTTATCAACTTATACTAGAACATGCGGCAAATGAAAGTCATAGAATATATTTTCCGGATCTCTATATACCTTGTATAATACAGGTATCTAAAAAAAATAAAACTTAAAAAATTTATGGAATTAATTTTTATTAGATGTCAAAAATATTAAATTGATGTATTTTATCTCGTAGTTAAAAGAATTTTTGGAGAAGTGTCACGTGGCAACTTATTGCAAGAAGATGAAACAGCTTCTAACCATGATTGAAGAAAATAGAAGATACATTGAGACCGAGCGTGCTAAAGTAACAATAGACCTGAAAAATATGGCAGCGATTACAAATTGGGAAAATAGGATTAAGACAGACGGCACAGTAATAGCCAAATTTCATACCTCTTGCATTAAACTTCGCGAGTCCCAGAAGCTTAAACTTCTTACGAAGAACGAAGAGTTCAACGTATCCATTGAGAAAAAATCAACTAAACGTGAATTAGATGAGCAGAATGCAGAAGATAGCGAAGAAGGGAGCGAGTTTGAGCTTGGAGTGAAAGGAATTGAAACAAAAGTAGAAATACAGTCAAATAAGAAAAAGACTAATAAAATAAGAAGAAAAAATAGTCAACAATAATGAGAATTTACTGAGAAAAAATAAATATTGCTCAAGATATAAATAATGATGACTGCGGTTAAAAATAAGAGCAGATCACTCTAGAGTTAATAATTATGTATAGATAAATACATATTACTTTATATTTGAATATTAATCTTGTTATTACATGTAATAACTACCGAATCCTTACAGTAATTAATTTATTTTATATATATATATATAATATATATATCTATCTCATAATATGTATATCTTCTCGATATTGGAGACAGTATTAAGATATCGAGACATGTGCATTAGGAAATTCGAAACTTGTTTATCTCATGTATTAATTCTAAAAATTCAAATCTGAATGACACGTTCGAAATATTTAAGAAATAGTGATACACTAAAAATAAATGAATTAAATCATTTTTAATCATATATAATATATATTTTATAAAAAGTATTTGGTTATTTTACAAAAGATTTTTTAGAAATTTAACAATTTTTACGCATAAATGGCTGAGCGCTTGTTAAGAAAATAAATTTTTACGAAACATATACTTTATTTTTAAAAATATAATCAATTTTTATTTTATGGAAAATAAAACCAAAAATTTCTTTCTTAAAGTGCATAATGAAGATTTATGTGTATAATAGTGGTATAGAAGATAATTTTATATGAAAAAATACAAAAGATTCTTACATAGGATGCAAAACATTTATTTAAGACTTTGATTTCAAATTAGATCAATTCTGTACATACATAATAGCTACAATTATATCCTCAGACTGTGTTATAAATTTACAATCAATTTTCTTTTAATATACAGGCATATCACTGACAAATACATAATAGACGTAATGACGATAAACTATGAAGGATTCTTAAGTTAATTTAACGATCTCGTTTCTTTTTTATAGCACTCCATTATATCTGTTTCGTTTCTAAACATAATAAACATATCGTTTTTATAAAAATATATCTTTAATCACAAAAAGCAAACGCACAATTTTCGCTCTAATCGTTTTACCTACTTTACAAGAAGACGTTGCATGCTCTTTTTTAGTTAGCAAAAGCTTCAATCTGTATGACGATAACACAAACAGAATATGAGACATCACTCATTATACAATATCGTGTAATTCATATCTGTATTGAAGCAGATATATACTTAGTATTAAAGTATACAGACTACTTATCGAGAATATATAAAATCCCTTTGTCGCTATACAAATTGAATAAATTTTAATTTATATCATTCTGCTGTGCTACGATGAATCTTTTGGTACAACTAGTGCATTAGCAACAGCATATAGTGTCAAAACAATGTGGTTTTCAACAATTGATGTGGGGACAAAAATAAAAAAACTGTAAACATATGAATTATTGCGACGAATATAAATGACGATGATACAGAAAAGAAAAAAAGAAAAAAAAATTTTATTGTTATATAATCTAAACGAGCGAGAAGAGCATATTGCTTTACTAATATATGTATATATTTGTAAAATATATATATGTATGTATATATATATATATATATACACATGTATGTATATATTTGTAAAATATACATATACATTTTTAGTAGCCTTTAAGAGAAAACAATATACTCATTAATAGTTGCTTAATCTGACCCTTAACATATATAAATCGATAGGGCGAAGTTTAAGCATTTAAAATAAAATGAAGACTACTCTCTAAAACGCATGTGTATTTCCTTAATCATAAAATCATTTAAAAGTTCTTAGCACTTGAAACAATTCATAAATACGCTGCGCCTACAACTAAGTTTACCCTAAAGAAGTACGAGCCCACAGTTACATAGTAAGAAGAATGTATTGTAACTCTTGGGCTTCTCAGACATGCATCCTTGTCTACAGATCAACGGGATCAATTATATGTCCCTTAGATTTTCAGCATTGCTTATGTAAAAACGTAGACTTTATTTCTTTTTGTCAGTTTGTTACATAATAATGAGAATGCTAATTAGCAAAACTTTTGAACTGTACATTAATAAATCATTCGTAAGAGAGTACTCATTAATAGATGAGAATAAGTATTCATTAATAGATGAGTGCTTATTTGGTTCGTCTTTTGTTCAACTCATTTAATTCATCTGATTAATAATCACCAAAGCTGTATGTATCTAATAGTAGAAATAGGAAAATCATATAATGTTGTTTATTATATATTATTTAAATCATACAAGCTAATCGCACTGAAATAACGTGTGTTTATATATGATAACATAACTTAATTTATATAAATGTAATCAACTGAAATGCTGCAATATCTTAACAATTAACTTTTAATGATCTAACTAGTGGTAGTGAAACGATTTACGTTACAATAAAAAACTGGCGCGACAAAATATTCGAAACTAAATTTGGATTGTACTTTTACAAAATTGCGTGCGATGCTTTCATGGTTTTAATAATTTTTCCTTTATAAAATGTTTATGCAATTAAAAAATATCACTCGAGTCGATAATCATTATTACACTTGTTAAGACTACAAACTAGTAACAAGAAACTCTAACTTTGAAAAACATTTTTTTGCAAAATAGTATTATTATGTCATGCGACATGGCAGAAACCGAAATATTTCTGCATTTGATTACAAAATGCATCCATCATTCACGCACCGTAATATCATTCTATATACAAGCTACAAGTACGTAAACAAGGTGGTAGTTAAACTGCGATAAAAAGTAATCATCTTATTTAGTATTCTAAAGGCCATGTTATCTCATACACTTTAGATTATCTTTAAAATTCTTACGGTACTGCAAACACACATTGTAATTACAGAATCTCCTTCCTTTCTCTCTTCCTTTCATTACGCGATCACAAGATTGTATCTGACCTACAACAACTATTTTATATTAAAAAATAAAAAAAGAAAGAGAGACCATACTTTATAAATTGATGAATTTGTAATCTTTTATAACTATATTAAAGATCATGTTGTGTTTCACATGGTTTCTGATGTCCGAACCGATAGAAATTTAATTTTGGTACTTAATATATCATACAAAGGTTATAAAAAGACTATTACAGTTTTGCTGCTGATAACTAACTTATGCAATTGTTGTATATTCTCGTTTCCATAATTATATCTTAACAGAGCGATGTAAATGATTATCTGTCGTTATTTCCAAAATATAAGTCATCTGTACACTGATAGCAAGTTTTTTTCTTTTTCTAGCGCTATTGATTTCATTTACAACAATGCGTAATATATGTATAATAACGTAGATATTTGCTTTTCATATGAACAAAAGGGAAAACGTACACATCCCGTCTTATCTTTCATGAGTATTATCATATACATATATAATTGCGAAATATACACAAAACTAAACTTTAAAAGATACATTTAACAGCGTAAGTTAAAAAGCTGCTAATGTAAACGCTAATGTGCGTCTTACACCTATAATAAAAACATGATATTGAAAAAAAAATTATGAAGGAACAGAGGAAAATGTTTCCTTAATGCATGCAAAATATTACTATATTTCTACATAGGAGTAAAAATTCCCATATAAAAAAATTAATCCGTACTATATAGCCAAAATAATTTAATTAATAACAGAATGATATATAAATACCAAAAATACACAGTAGAACTTATACTTTTAAACATATTAAAAATGTAAATACATTAATTAAAAGAAATATGAAATATAGCAAATAGGAAGATAGGATGTGCAGTTTGATACAAGACATTTGAAATTATCATCCTTACTTGCTTCTTTGTATATGATTATCTATATTCTATAGAGAGAATCGAATCAATGTTTTTAATCATTGTAAAATGGTGCACTTCATTGCAATGAACCATGTTAACTTCAAGTGTCTTGCGTTGAATATTAAATACCAATTTTACACAAAGTAGAAATCAAAATATACTGTAATTTAAAAAAGCCATTCTAAAAAGATTATTGGCATGCAACTCTATTACTTTATCTGTTTATTTATTCTGATATTGTAATGGCTTCGTCATGCTATCAATTATGAGCTTAAACTGATTAATGTTTACAAAATGTACAATGAAAGGTGATATTATATATGTATACGAGTAAGAAACCTTATTGTGCATCAGGGGGGATGTTCACAATATTTCTACCTATATATATATATAAATTTTTTTAATATTCCGCATTAGATACTTAATCTACTTTGTAAAATCATGGCATCTATTTAGAAATATTATCATACACAATGGATGTTTCAATAACATTAGTAATTATATTAAAATATTTGTCTGTATGTATCATTCTTTTTTAGCATAATTTATTTTTCGTACGTTAAAAAAAGACGAACCTTAAAAAAAACTCAAGTGTAACTTGTGTAACGTTAGACTATCGTAAAGGATTGGCATCAGTCAACAAGCACGCTAGCGCTGTATACCTTTCTAGTTTTAAACTGGAAATCCGATTCAGATGTTTATTGAGCGTATTTGTAGTAATTGGTTGACAAGGTGCAACACAAGGTGGCGAGTCACCAATTAGCTCAACTATTGTCACTACAAAAGTTGACCATTCAGAAGGCAGGGAATCATCTGTGACGCACAATTGTTCAGCTTGCTCGAGCATCGCTGCTATTGCAGACACACCAAACTGAAAGAATAAATAACATAGAAATTATCACGTTTTACATATATACTTCCTGTATATACATAGACTTTATTGAAAGATTTATAATTATTATACATAACAATTAACTAACCTTATTCAGAAGAGCAAAAGCTAAGCTATTATTTTTAACAGGATGAGTAATAGCCGAGTCGGATAATGCTCTTGCTAATCGCAATATGGTATCAAAACCTTTCACAGTATCAAGCCATTTTCGAAATTCAGAATAAAAGTCTGTCAGTATATGACAATCTCTACGACCTATCACGGCTAATCCTTTAAATATCGCAGTCCACAATTCTCTCAACTGCTTACTATATTCTGTCACATTCAAGTGAGGTAAAAAACGCAGTAGTAATGTCTGTAACATAAAGATATATATAAATGAGATATTGACAATGACTATATATATATATATATATATATATATATATATATATATATATATATATATATATAGTTATATAGCTTATATATAATTATATAGCTTATATATAATTATATAGCTTATATATATATATATATATATATATATATATATATATATATATATATATATATATATATAAGCTATATAAATCTCACTTCTTATTCATCAAATTACCTTTCCTTTTCGAATACTTAGCACACTAGCTAATTTATCATCTTGTATTAATTGTTGCATACATGTTAAAATCATGCTTATTAATTCCGGTTCAGTTTTAGTCGTATTTACTTCAGATTCCCCTTCCTGTTGTTGCGGTTCCGGAATTGAAGCGAGAGGATTACTCAGATCTTCGAGTTTAAACAGCAATGTATATAACTAAAGAATAACATTTCATTAATACAAAATACATTATCGAATTATTTATTTTATTGTATTAGAATATTGATAGTACTCTCTCAATTTCAAGGAGTAATTGTCGTGTTTTTTTAGTGTCCTTCTGTTGTGATTGTGGAGTAGACTGAGAGTCGCTATTTGATACGACATCCATATCGATAAGTTTACGTGGTGCTGTCACACTGCTGCAATGAAGTTTGCCTAATGAATTCTCAAACTGAGCTGGCGTATATGCTGATCTTGAAGGGGCTTGAGGTGTTGGTTCCCAATCTCTAAAAGAATAACCAAACAAAAAAATTAAGAATTGTAATAAATAATACATAAATAAATAATTCTTAAGAAATAAATAACGACCATTCCATGTGGATAATACAGAATAAATAATTTTGATAATTTCAAGCAAATAAAGAAACCAATAGAATCAAAATACGAACAAAACAAAGATATCAGAGCTAAGATAATATATATATATATATTTATTCGTTAATTTGATAAGTAGTAACAACAGATTCAATCTTTGACTTAATTCGTTTCATATTTTTTTACCATAGTTCTGACATTCGACTTTCTTTATTTTTATATATACGCAATCGTGCTCTAATGTTAACATAGCCTCTTATTGTCTTTGTATTTCTATTTTTCTTTCTTCTTTCTTTTCCGATTTATTTTTAACTTTAATTTATAGGTATTAAATTGTTTGCTAACCGTGTATTTCGTCCTAATTTATATTCAACCATCGTTATAATTTCGTTTTTTTTCATTTGCTTTTTATCGACTTATTGATTTACTGATGAAAACTTAGTATAGTCGAACCGTTTACTTGTCAAACAAATAAATATATATATATTACCTTGTACCTGATATCTTTGTTTTGCTCATATTTTGACTCGTATTTTTTATTTGCTTGAGCATATAACGAGTTTTCATTCAAATTTGAATCATTTTTGTTAATTTGATATTTTCAGTTATCGTTGATTATTATAAACCAATCTCTTAAATCATTAAATTTCAAGATTATAATAAAAAAAGTAACATTATTGTGTTTAGTGCAAAGTATATGGAGTGCTATATTATGATAAAAAATATAGATTTGTGCACGTTAAAATATAGAAATGCAGAATACCAGTGTAAGTTATTATAGGAAATATAAGCTTTGGAAACAAAAAACATACCTATGATCCTTATGATATCCATTGTTATTATGGTGTTTCTTATCTTTTTGTTCTTGATTTGCATGTTGTTTATTCCGTTTATCACAGAATACAATATAATAATGGTCATCAACATAAGGTTGAATTGTATTAAGTTGTAATAATTGAATATTAATTAACCATTGCTTCTCATGAGCTTTTATAGCAAGTTTTCCTGAGTGTTCGTATTCTCCCGAAGCATTACCGTTAATGCTGTGAGAATAATGTTGATGATAAGATCTTTGATTATTTCTGTCATGATTGCGGTGCGGATATTGATTATTTTTAAAAAATGGTTGATGTCCAGTTTGTTGTTCGTTATGGTAGTAAGATCTGTTCTGGTTTCTCTGATTTCCTAAATGTGAATAAGGATGTTGGTGTTGCTGATGATTGGTTTGGTTGCTAGGAAATGCAGGCATCATGTGATCTGGTCGAAGGAACTGTGGGCCTACTAAATTAGGGTGTAGTTGCTGAAATGTAATAGAAAATGCATTAGCAATGTAAAAATATTTTATTGCAGTAATCATAATGTATAATCTGTAAAAGAGAAACTTACAGGATTAAAACCATAGGAGCCATGAAGAGCTTGCCTTGGAACTGGTTGTGGCAACATTAAATGTGGTGGTGGAGGATAACGTAACACATTACCAGGTTGATCTAATGAATGAAAGGATTATCAATAAAAAGAAATATCCCAGCAGAATTAATTTCAAAATTTATTCATTCTTTAAATATGATTAACTGTAATAAATTTTGTATTAATGCAGATAATTATAGTCAACTATTAATATAATATTTTGTATTAATTATAGCAAATAAGACATACACAATGCGGTTCATAAGTTCTGAGACTGATTTTTTTACGACTATACTAATGGCGCCATGTAGGCATTTCCGTCAGAACCATGTTCCTAACCTTCGTCTAAAGTTAACCTTCACCGAATGTTAAACAAGGATAAAATAGGTCTGTTTGTGTTGCTTGCACTTCTCGCACTTGTACTTCTCGTTCTTTTTTTCTTCAACGCCAGCGCGTATGATTATCTCGCTTTAAGTGCAAGAAGTGTGAGAAGTGCAAGCAACACAAACAGACCTATTGATACATGAGACCTTGGATGATGTTTCTGAACGCAGTCTAAGGCCCAGTTCCACAACCTATTTTAACCAGAGTTTAACTCGTTATAGACCAATCCTGATTAGGTTTAACGAGTTAAACTTCGGTTAAAGCAAGTTGTGGAACCGGGCCTAAGAGTGCATTCCATTTGGCGCTCACAATACTCGCGAGCATCATTTGTTCTTGTTTATCAAGGGTGCGTTCCACTTCAATGCTCGCAACGCTCGCGAGTCATGTCATCCTTGTTGTTTATCAAATGATAAATAAGGATAAACGATGCTCGCGAGCTTTGCAAGCGCGAAGTGGAACGTACCCCAAGTGTACGAATAATTTAAATTGTCAACGGTTATCAGTACGTTAGTGTTTTGTGAAACGTGTTTTTTGACGTCATGGATTCACAAGAAGAACAGAAGGTATCAAAGTAAATGCAGAATACAAAGGTGTAATGGTCGTCTCATTAAGCGGATACAATGCGTTCGTCCTTCTGAATTTGCAACACGTGATATTTTCATTTTGCATGACAACGCGCCAGCTTATTCGGCAGAAATTGTATGGCAGTTTTTAGCTCAAAAAACAAGTCGTAACCCAGTTACGTAACAGTTTTCTCCAGACTATTTTTTATTCCCAAAATTAAAATTACAATTGAAAGGCCAAAGGTTTGACAACATTTCTGAAATTGAAACTTCTGTAACCAACCAACTGAAGACTATTACAAAAAAAAGTTTTCAACGGCGATGCAACGATTGGAATCGAGAGCTCAACAGTGTATTGACTGTAAAATGGAGCCTATTTTAAATTTTAAAAAAATTAAAATATTCTGTGAGTTTTTTATTTTATACGAACCTTGTCTCAAAACTTATGGATTGCACTATGTATAAGTAGAAATATAAAATGCACAATTCTGATGATTGAATAACATATTTTAGAATAATGCAACTCAAATAATCGAAAATATCTAAATATCAAAAAATTCTGAGATTTATATTTGCAGAATACTTATCGATTCATATTTTGCGAATACGTATACAAATCTGCATATATTTTAATACAATATTTAAATAATAATATAAACATTATACTTACTAATTAAGCCTAATAATCTAGGATGTTGCATCAACTGCGGATGCGGTGCTCTTATATTGGGCAAAACTATAGGATGTGCTCCAGGTAGACCCAACCCTGGTGGAAAACGTGGTGGGGGAGGTAGGCCATTGGCTTGAAGTTTCTCGTTCAAAGAGAGGGCTTCAAAGAGAAGTGAACCCTCAGATTTTTTCTGTTGTTGCGTTTGTGGTTTACTGAGACCTGGTGGCGGCCTATTTGCAATAAGCCCTCTTTCCAACTCTTCCACTGTACAAGCATTTGGTAAAGATAATCGCGGTTGAGCCTTCGGAGGAGATAAGTTCAAAGGACTACCCCATACACCAGGTCGAGGAACTATTCCTTCCTTATCCAATACCAAATGTGATAAATTATCCTCGATATTTACGTTAGAAATATTCTGTAAGAAATATAAAGCACATATAAAAGTATGACATTACATATGGAATTATTTATTTAATTAAAAATTCAAATAATAACAGAAAACAAAAGAAAAGGTATGCTTTTAATTAAATACATTATAAGATTATTTGCTAAGTGTTACATTTATAAGTGGACACATTATTCGTTTCAATAAAAAATCCAAATCTAATTGCACAATATAATTTGCAAACACACACACACACACACACACATCCATTTTAAAATGACCACATTAATTTACAAAAATAATTGTTGGCATATTTCTATAAAACTTAAAATAATATGGCTTGGAATAATATTTTGAATATTCCTATAACAACACAACAATACTAATAATAATAATAATAATAATAATAATAATAGTAGTAGTATAGCAACAATAAGTAAAAGCTAATGTTTTTACAACCGATTCTTACAATATATAAATTATTTATGTTCTATTGCGTTTTTCTGCTCATTTATTGAACTATTAAAATGAACTTAATTTCTGATTGCTAAGCAAGTCCTTTTTGCGATTTTTGTATCTCTGGGCTTCAACATTTTGTAAAAGATAATTAAAGAAAATAGTATCTTGAATAACAACATACCTTTTTACTTGTTGAACTCTGATTATGAAGGCGATTTGATTCAGTAATTTCGGCAAGTTTCTCATGATCTTCCTCCCAGTCACCGATAGCAGCATCGGGACCAAATGTCTCATCATTCAGTGCATCATACTCTTCTTCAAGCTCCTCTTCCTCCAACGGACAATCCAGTCCATCCTCTAGATTGTTCTCCTAATTATATCAAGCGGACAATAATTATTACTGAAAATATGTAAGTATCAACATAACTCAATATAAACCAGACAATAAAAGAAACCTAGGCAAGGATCTTTAATAAAAGCGTCGTCTACAATACGTGGAGTAAGCGTGGAGTAAGAACCAAGAGTAAGAGGGAGCCAATCATGGGCGCTGGAGTAAGGGCATGAGCGAATTAAATTTATTTTATTTCCTAATCCTACTCTTACTCTTACGCTTACTTCTATTGTAGACCACGCATTATTAAAAAAAGAAAAAACTATACAAGCCATTAAATTCATAGCCACTTGTAGCGACGTTTTTGATGCAATATCAGACATAAAGTTAATAAAACTTTTATTAAGACGGCACGCGCAAATTTGTCGACAGGCTCGACCGGGATCTGCGACGCTCGATGTTAATGACCCTTAGGGCGAGGAAAACAGGAATGAGGTTAGACGACGTAACCCTGCGATCGTTTGGGGAGACGATTTTATCATATCCGGGGGAGGGGAGGGGGAGAGAGGGAGCGATATCGATGAGACGCGATTGAAGGCAGATTCGCGAAACGCGCCGTTTCGGATCGGGTTTACCGAATATCGTTAGAGAAGCAAAACTTTTGCTTCTCCAAGCACAGATGTGCCGCGACGCGATTGTTTATCGAGGAAAATTCACGGTCGTATATCCCGTTGGAATTCGCACGAATCGGGCCGCGAGTCGCGCACGATCCAGCGATGCGTTTCCGTACTTACTCCGAGCGTGGTATCGAAACCGAAAAAAGTGTCTGCCATTTGTGAAAATGAAATCTGCAAAATGACATGTTCCGACTAAACGTCAAGTACTGCAACGCGGGGCATCAGCTGCCATGGCGGTCATGCCGTAACTCGCAGCCAACATCAGTCGAGAAAGGCGGATGCGCAACGGACAAGGTGCGCAGCGGGCGAACGTGAGTTTTCGCCGCGCACGCCATTTGGTGCTTTCCATTTAGTGACACAAGTCGACACAAGTATCGGTCTGTCTTTGTTACTCATTGAATG
>NJRQ01000242.1:131692-181963 GCA_003063805.1 Aphaenogaster ashmeadi | reverse complement strand
TTATAACCGTTATTAAACGCTAATCTTTTTTTTAGGTACCTGAGCCCAGCTCTAAGAATTTTACGTTGATTCTTGATGTAATCCGCGTATCATACCGTTCCCGTTTTGTAAATACAGGCTGCAGAACTTTTATATGAAGCAAATGTGTCGTATATATCCGGCTCTCGCGTCGGAGTTCGGTCTTCACTACAGGATCCCCTTAACGATATTTAAATTGATAATATTTCTTCTCTTGTAGATATCAAATTCTTTATACATTTAGACTTTAAAAAGATTATCTCGAAGGTTGCTGCAGATACATTCTTTTGCAGGTTAATTAAGCTCTAGACGTGAACTGCGATTCAAACAAACAACCAAATCCATAATTCTTATCAATAATTGGAAAGGGCGATTGTATGCTATTTATATTTTCATAAACATCAGATAAAAGCGGCTTTTTGATTATAATAAATATTAAACAAATTGAAAAACATTTAATTGCTTTAATGATTATTCTGCGATAAAATCATACAGATTCATTGGGAAAGAAGGGAAGTAATATTCAATCATCGATCTAGAGCATGGACTGCGCTATCCCTACTTTACTCGTATATAAAACAAGGTCCAGAAAAATGAGCGAGATAGCAAGTGACCGCGGACTATTTCTATCTCTATCTATGAATCTGATTGGTTAAAAATTGATTGCACAGAAACGTAAGAAAAGGATAGATATTGAAAAAAAGGATAGATATGGACCGCGGACTCGTGCTGTTCTTCTTCCACATTGAGACTAACTTGCGTTGCGCAGTCCATGCTCTAGGTCGATGTATTCAACAGTCTGGATCGAGGCGTGCACATTTTATTGCCATTAAATCTTTTTGTATCGTACTACTTTCCTTTGGCTTTCTTATTTTCCACATTATGATTCCTTAAAATTATTTAATCGCATGCGGATACCAACGCGTTAAAATAAACAAAATCCGTCGCGTGTTTTTTAAACGCTACTCGTCGCATGACAATCCTCAAGTGTTGCTAGGCTGCTGGCCCTCAATGACGCCAGGCTCAAGGAACTATGATTTAGAGTATTCATGCCATGAGGATCTTCGCAATGCAGGTACAGCCGTGAACTGACAGACTTGTGGCAATCGGGGCATAAACGTTTCTTCTTCTTGTCACGTCTCTTCAAGATGTCGTATGCGCATCTGCCAAATGCATGTTGCACGAGAGAATAAGGACAGGAAAAATATTTTTTCAAAAGAATTAGCAATTAGAATTTTACTCAACGTTATATTGATTCCAACTTGCTTTAGTTCATCTGTTTCTTAACAGAAAAGTACTCCTGAAGTTTTTCCGCGTCTTACCGAGCGTGTAATATGTGAGAGCAAGGTAATGCTTCCAGGGAATCAGCTTCCAGACCGAAAGGTTCATTACAGCTTCCGCATCGTAACTCCAAATCTTCTTCCATCGCAATCGCCAATCTCTCATAATGTCCCTTTTGCTCCTCGTCTCCCAAAGACCCGTAAATTCTCGATAATCTGGACCTGACTGTTCGCACCAGAAGCTGTAAACAATTGGATTCTTATAATCTCATTTTGAACGCATACTTTTCTCGCAGAGAATCGTGTAGATTTGTAAAGTGACATTATAGTCACATTTTTATTATAGCGATATTAGAATGTTATACCTCTCTTTTCTTTCCTCCTTTTGAGCAAGAATTTAAAATTTTGTTAATATTCTTCGGTTAATAACCCCTGGTTCATTGGATGCAGAAAAGACACAATACGCTAATAAACTATAAATAGCGAAATACTTTACCGTCCTTAATTCGCAGACTAACAATAATCTTTATTGGGCTCTGTTGGGCAGCACCGAGCTGCATATTTTATGTTATTGGTTGCGTGTGCGCGTGTACAGCATCAAAATGGAGAACTGACTCCATTGATTCGTAGACACAAATAGCGCGAGGATTCGGTGCGCGTGATGTGAGTGTGGTAAGTAATGCATATATGCATGGAATACTTGTGCGAATATCAGTGGCGACCCGCGTGAAGTTAGCCCCCAACATTAAAAAAAATTAACTTTCTGTAGCTCATTCGATTGCTCATTGTTTGCACATGTATGCACATTTCAAATTTTCGTTTGCACACTTTTAATAAAAAAAGTTATTAAAAAACAATTTTGGGAGGCCAACTTCACATTAGCCCCCCAACTACGAGCAAATTAGATTGAAGTAGCCTTAATCGATAGATTTTCGTTTGTACATTCCTAAACAGATCGATTTTTCGTTTGCACACTCTTAGTTAAAAAGTTATTAACAATTAAAGTTTCGAGAACAGTCGACTACGGTAAATAAGCTCGAAGCACGGATACTGCGTTCAAAATGGCATTAATCGATAGATTTTCGTTTGGGCATTCCTAAACAGACCGTTTTTTCGAAACTTTAATTGTTAATAACTTTTTTAATAACTATTTAATAAATAGTTTTTTAAATAACTTTTTTATTAGAAGTGTGCAAACGAAAATTCGAAATGTGCATACATATGCAAACGATGAGCAATCGAATAAGTTACAGAAAGTTAATTTTTTTAAATGTTGGGGCTAACTTCACGCGGGTTCAGTGGCGTTGTAGTGCCGATAACTTTTTCGGTATTTCATTGAAACTTATGCTAGTCACTAAATAAATAATGCATGCAACGCATTCTTGTCTATCCTCGGACGAAGCTTTTTCTGTTACTGGTGCTCTTGTACACGGAGAAAATTTTATATTGAAAATTACTATGTATGGCAGTAGCCGTGGACTATTGCTGGAATTATAAAAATTTTTACTATGTAAAACAATGAAAAACATAGTAAAAATTTTTATAATTCTAGCAATAGTCCACGGCTATTGCCATACAGAGTAATTTTTAATATAAAATTTTCTCCGTGTGTATTTAAAGTTTATCGATTTATATATATAAATCCCATTTTAAATAATCTACAATATTTCAGCAGTAAAAATCTACAATCTTATTCTCAAATATGATGATGACATTATACGAATCGAAGACGACTGTTAGAGTCATCTTCGATTACATCACAAAATTTGTAAAATAAAGAAAATAAAATTTTGTTCGTTAAAATAAAATCTTGCGGCAAGAATTGACCAGGTTTACATATATTCTACGTTAAATCTAAGCCGATTTCTAAAATCAATGAAATTAACTTTCCTTTCATCCAACTCGTTGCAAGTAAGCGAACGAGAAAGCTGCATTTATATGCCTAAAGATTTAAAGAAAAAGGAAAAACCTCCCAAGTTTTCACGTCTGGCAGAAGGAAGGAAATTGATTTCACACAGTACATCGCTCTTCTGGCTTTCTCTCTCTCTCTCTCTCTCTCTCTCTCTCTCTCTCTCTCTCTCTCTCTCTTTATCCGCTTCTGTTTCTTTCTTTGTTTCTGTGAAATGGAACGAACGACATGCATCAGAATCCGCGATCCGTATTGACAGTTTACCTTGGCGCCAACCGATCCCGCCACTTCCAGGAGCCTAGTATTGAACTCGAGGGGTCTGCAGTTGCATATCTTGTGCTGGAGCCTGAGAGCTTCCAAGCATCTCGCTGCGCCGTCCATCGCCTCCATCTGGCACAGTCGATCGCCGGTCGCGGCCGCCGAGCCCATCGCGCTCTCGTATTGTCGGAACGCTTTCTGCAAAATGTCCATCTTTATCTCACCGATGTTATCGCTCTGACAAGCGGGCCGGCGTACGCGATGCGTGAACTAAAGGCTAATTGTATTATGCATCGCGATCGCCAACTAAAAGACAGATTAAATTCAACAGGTAGCTTCTATCGCTCAAAAGCACAATCATGTACGCCATACGGCATTCGCGTAAGCAGCAAATGAGGCAAACATCGCTATTAATGTTCGTGATGATGTATCATTGTATTATACACTATTAAAAAAAAAAATAGGGAACACTTTTCATACCCTAAAAATTAGGCTATTTTCAAACCGCTGCAACTCGGCGAAAAATCATCGTAGATAAAAGTTTAAAAAAGCATTTTAAAGCTTGAAGTTTCAACTTTAACGAGTTATCGGTCATTTTTTAAAATTTGATTATCTTCCTTGTTCTGCATGTGCTTTAAAAAAGAACACATTGTTTTTTTCTTTAAAATTACGCACTTTTGACACTCTGCAGCTCGATCAAAAAATTTCTCTCCAAAAATTCGACTCAAGTTCCACAAACTACAACATTTTAACTACAAAACTCTTTTTTAAAAATCCTACGATTTTTTTTATCGAGTTACACGATTTTGAAGCTAAACCTGCACTTTTTAGAAATGATGTCGATACTCGGCGAAAAATCGTAGACAAAAGTTCAAAAAAGCATTTTAAAGCTTGAAGTTTTATCTTTAACGCGCTTAAAATGCTTTTTTAAACTTTTATCTACGATGATTTTTCGCCGAGTATCGACATCATTTCTAAAAAGTGCAGGTTTAGCTTCAAAATCGTGTAACTCGGTCAAAAAAAATCGTAGGAGGATTTTTATAAAAGCGTTTTGTAGGTAAAATGTAGTTTATGGAACTTGAGTCGAATTTTTGGAGAGAAATTTTTTGATCGAGCTGCAGAGTGTCAAAAGTGCGTAATTTTAAAGAAAAAAACAATGTGTTCTTTTTTAAAGCACAGAACAAGGAAGATAATCAAATTTTAAAAAATGACCGATAACTCGTTAAAGTTGAAACTTCAAGCTTTAAAATGCTTTTTTAAACTTTTATCTACGATGATTTTTCGCCGAGTTGCAGCGGTTTGAAAATAGCCTAATTTTTAGGGTATGAAAGGGTATGAAAAGTGTTCCCTATTTTTTTTAGTAGTGTATATGTGAATATATTATATAATTTTATTTATTGGGGCAAACAGAAATTTACTATGTATGTATTTAATACATCATAATAATTTAATAAATTACATGACATTTGATAAAAACGTGACAATTTGATAAATTACTAAAGTAATCAGATATTCTCCGGTTTTTCCGGATCTATTCGTATTTTTAGCCTCATTTAGCTAAAATTTTTAATGAAACATTATATTAAATGTATATAATCTCAGAATTACAAACTGTTTTTACTTTTTTCTGGCTTATAATTTCTATGTGTATTTCTGTTATTACTATTGTTATATAATGATATTAATAATAACATTATTGTATAATATAAATCTACTTACATTGAATCTGGTAAATATAAGATAATAATTAAATATAGATTGTTACTTTATCTCAATTGTTATTTTATATCAATTTGTCTAAATAGATATACATACACAGAAGGTTTTGTTGAAATATTAAAAAATTTGGCCAGATACAGATCTGAAAATAATTTTGTTGGGTCATCAAAATAATTATGTAGGACGCCCAAAATAATTGCTAAAATATCGAAACTTTTTGCAGCATTATTATCATGCTTGAGTGTCCTACGTAGTTACTTTTGATGGTCTAACAAAATTATTTTTAGATTTGTATCTGGCCAAATTTTTAGATATTTCAGTAAAATTGTTCTTTCCGTGTACGTGTAAATATATATGCAAATGTAAAATATTAAAGTATAATTTTTTTTTTTATACAAATTTTTTTACTATTTCAAAGAATATTAATTTAATAATCATATAAATATCACGCCTTCAATATTCTGCCTTGTTTCATCAAAGTGGATGTTTCATGAAAATTTGTCATTCACTTTTTAACAATGCTCAAAGAGTTTTGTAGCAACGAAACAAAACGAAAGCGGTATGCGTTGCAAGCGTGATACAGTGTTAAAATCGCTTTTGTAACATGCGTGACGTGCAAAGAGACGCTTCAGTTATAGCATTTTTTTAATCGCCGATGACAGTACCGTAACAATGTTGAAACAAACAATGAGGCTGTGAATCGTTCTGATAGCATCGTAACACTTGACGTGAATGCCGATAAAAAATCTATCTGCAGAAACGTTTTTGATGCAATACGAAAATAAATATATTGGTGTTATTTCCTATTGCGCGAACACGCATTTCAGTCTTTACATATAAATATTTAAAAAAAAAGACTTCATCCTCAAACATCACGATCATTGTGCTTTTAGAATAAATTTTATGCATGAGAATCGCGTATTTATATAATATACATATATGTATATTAATTTATGTAATTTAATAAAATAATACAAAATGAGATAAGAATATTATTACTCGCAATATCATCGTTAGAAAATTCGTATGAACAAGCTAAAGAGAAAAGGCATACTGATAACTTAATGAATTACTTACATTTATATCCGACTTCTTTCTGTAAATGTCTCCCATAATACGGATGCTTCGAGCGTAACTAGCCTGGTCGCCAGAAACTAGAGATAGTCGCGTTGCCTCCTGAGCACAATGCATAAACGACGGTTCATATAATTGGTTAGATTATCGGTTAAATTATCGTATTATTGTGGTATCGATTAACCAATACAATCTTCTCTATGAAACATACCCGATAAATTACGCGACGCAACTTGCACGGGATTTCTTCTTTGAAGATATTAGTATCTTTGACAAAACATGAATATATTGTCGCGTAATTAAGGGAAAAGAATTGCGAGATTAAAAATTAACGTTCGTGGAATAGTTCGCGATAGTTTCGAAGAAACATTTCGATTTAAGCTGTTTAACGGACACAGTTTTGCGCTGATTTCTATCTTTAATTTGAAGGACGTAAGTTTCTTCTCTCTTTTTCTTTCTCTCTCCCGGGCAATTTTAAGTTGGAACTTTACCGAGCAGTAATCATGAGCGTCGCCTAACTCGCCCTTTTTCCTGAGCGCCGCAGCCATTTGTAATAACGCCGCTCTGTGATGACGCGAATTCAGATCTCCCAACTGTAAACTTCTGGAGAGATCGTAAGCTCTCGCCGCGTATCTCGCGCTTTTATCCGCGTCCTGTAATCTGCAGAAGAGTTCCGACAGACCGACGTACACCTGGAAAAGAAATCACGCAAACGTAATGAGAGTAGGTAGTCACCATCACAAGCGGACGGACTAAGAGATTACTAACAAAAGAAAATTTCTACGTGAGTCTTCATTCAAATATATTTTATCAAAGAAAGAAAAGAAAATATTACCAAAATGTATCTTTTGGTTGTAACCGAACCTAATGTTTTTTTTTTCATTGCATTAGCATTGGGTATCAGTGTAATAGAGACAGAATTTCCGAAACAAAGAAGAGGAAAATGCTTTATCACAAATTCGTTGCGTTACAAAATAGAGTTTCACATTATTTCTTGAAGTATTAATTATCATAGAGAGAAGTATATGCTCGAGTATTCAGATAGCGTCAAGTGCACGACGCAAATGGATTAAGGATGCAGCTAAATGACTATTCGACAAATGAAATAAAGATCAGGCGATATGAAAAACGGACTCGGCTCATCTTGCAAGACAACTGTTGCTTTTCTAATTTTCCTGCGCCGTCTGTTAATTAACAAACATCACGACAATAATACACACTTATGTACTCGTGCGAAAAAAGAAACTAGCAAACGAAAGGACCTAATTACCTGCAGTTCTAAGGAGGGATCTTGAATGGAGTGGGCGATTTTGTGGGCTCTTTGAAACGCTTCCAAGGCTTTACAGAATCCTGCTAGCTCTAAATGGACTCTGCCTACGGTTAAGTGAACTAATCCAGCAGTCGCGCACTGATCGCACTCGTTATACAAGCTGCGAGAATGCAAAATCATAGAATTAGCACAATACATACATAAACATGTAAATAGTAAAATCATCGGTTAGACACTTCACGTTACATTTGCTTATTGATTACGAAGGATTCGATTTTCCTTAAACTTGAACTGTCACTGAGCTCATAATCAGAGATACATTAGATGTATTTGTATTGACGCTCTATCAACACCTACAGACTGTGTTACAATAACAGAGAAATACAAATATACCGCGTACGTTATGCATCTATTTTAGATTTCGCGAAAGTTGATATTACGTCATTTACATAGACCGTATAACGAGGCTCAAACCTGTGCCGAGCGTAATCTAACGCTCTATCCAGGGCGCCTAATCTCTCGTGAGCCCTGGCCAAGTTCAAATACGCTTCTGCCCGCATGTTCGGCGAATCCAACTCCTCCGAAATACATAATTGCTTGTTACCGAATTCGATGCTGTCTCTGAAAAGAGAAATATCACACGAATCGCAATTAATGGAAAGGGCGCAACACCTTTTCGTAAACAGGAAAAGGAAATAAAATGTCGTAAAACTGAATAACTAATGCTTAAGTACTTTTAAACGGGATGTTGGGCATTCTCATAATGTATTAGTTTTTAATAATATATCATAATGTGTTTATATAATATTTTTAATATAAAAATAATTATCCAGTTTTTGATCTGCTCACTTCTGCTTTTCTCTGGATTACTTTTAATAATGTTGATAATATGTTTCACTTAATATATGTGCAAATAGCGTAAACAAGGATGACAAAAAACTACAAAAGAAACATTATAACTTATATCAATGATAGTAAGGCTCTCAGATATAAAATCAAAAACGATATAATAAAAGTCAATGTGAGCCAACGCCGTTGTCGAGGCGAAACAAATCATTTATTTATTAAATGTACAATAAAAATACATAATACAAAGTAAACGTTTCGACTCCAATTTGAGTCCTCTTCAGTACCAAATTACAATAAAATGAATGAAAATTATAATAAGATGAATGAATTCGCGTTACTTCCACCAAAAGAACCAATTAGTAAGTAGAACAAGAAGTAATAGATAAATGAATTTAATGAATTGACCAAACTATGAAAAATTTTGAAAAGGAAATTAATATAAATTAATTTTTACAACTAAAGGTTGATAAAAAAAAAAAAAAAGAAATTCAATTAAGATCATTCATTTCATCCTTAGTCGTGACACGATATTTGCGTTCTTTCCACCCAGACAATATCTTGAACAGCTTCTTAATTGAATTTCTTTTTTTTTTTTTTATCAACCTTTAGTTGTAAAAATTAATTTATATTAATTTCCTTTTCAAAATTTTTCATAGTTTGGTCAATTTATTTAATTCATTTATCTATTACTTCTTGTTCTACTTACTAATTGGTTCTTTTGGTGGAAGTAACGCGAATTCATTCATCTTATTATAATTTTCATTCATTTTATTGTAATTTGGTACTGAAGAGGACTCAAATTGGAGTCGAAACGTTTACTTTGTATTATGTATTTTTATTGTACATTTAATAAATAAATGATTTGTTTCGCCTCGACAACGGCGTTGGCTCACATTGGCTTTTATTATATCGTTTTTGATTATAACTTATGTTATAATGTACCTGTATTTGCCCCAGTCCATGTACGCCTGATACAAGTAACCGAGAAGAGCGAATTTATCCTCGCGGTGTCTGATACTCTTCAAGGCGCCTCTCCATTTCCTAACCGCGGCTTGTTGTTTATGAGCCCGGTACAATTTCAAACCTTGCTCCACCTGAGTCACACAAAATAATAGAATTTCAGCACTTTGTCTTATTCGCATGTGCTGATTTATTTATCGCGCAATGGTCACCCTCACAAAGGATGGTAAAAAACGGAGCTTGGATGCCGCGAGAAAGAAAATGAAATTTTATTAATCGTTTATCGCCTTTTTAAATTACTCATCTATAAAATTTACATCGCGTGATGATTAACACCTTATCTCGATAAGTCCTTGAATTTCCGCCGATCGCATGCGTCCTTGTACCTGGACTATTTATCGGATATCCAGCACATTTCCTCATATCAATTATAGTCAGAGACCACACGGTTAACGCGAGACCTTGAAATCGATTCTCATGAAATTGACATTGAGTTAATAACGGCCCTTCTAAGCGGAGATGCGATGTCCAAGAGCGCATGGGTAAGTCAAAGAGGAAATTACGTACACTATTAATACAGGCAATATTAATAGATGATAATTATAAAACGATGATTATTAAACCCATTGTGTTTATGATTTATAATTTCATGAAGCACATTATGTAGTCGTATATAATTCTATATATATTACATTCTAATCTATATATTACATAATTCGTATATAATTCTTTTAAGAAAAAATATCAAAAATTTTACATTTTTTTCTTTACAAAGCCAAAAAGAACGTTGTACGAGGCGTGTTTCAAAAATAGGCGCTGCTTGGTCTCAGTAAAAAGAACCAATTAAGATAAAAAATTTATTATTGTAAAAAAATCTACATATCTACTTTACTTTTCTACATAGTCATCGTTTTTTCTAAGCACTTTTCTAGGGCAAGCTTTTTCATGTCCTACAGAAATTCGCCGTCTGGGAGTTCAGCATCGTTGCTTTTAACTTCTCACTCTCCTTGAACCGTTGCAAATTAAGCCACTTCTTGAGATGAAAATGTGAAAATCACTCGGTGCGAGTTACGGGCAGTATGGAGGATTTTTGAAAATTTCTTACTTAAATTGCTAAATTTTTTGTGCGGGCTGTAATGCTTTTAAGTGCACATTGTCATGAAGGAGAATAACCTTAAAATTTCTGACATCAACATTACATCTTCCTTCATCTCAAAAAGTGGTTTGGTTCTCAACAGTTTGAGGAGAGTGATGAATTGAAAGCAGCGGTGCTGAACTGGCTGAATTCCTAAGTGGCGGATTTCTATGCAGAGAGCATAAAAAAGCTGTGCCGGTACAAAAAATCTATAGAAAAAAATGGTGATTTTGTAAAAAAAAATAAAGTAGATATGTAGATAGTTTTACCAGTAATAAAATCTTTTTATCTTAATTTGTTCCTTTTAATGACTGACCAGATCGTTTTAAAACGCGTTTCATATAATAAACTAAATAGAATTGGTAGTAGACGTTCCGTAAACTTTTTTTATATTTTTCTTAATTTTTTGAGAGAAAAGTTTTAAATCATTATTAAATTTAATTGACTATGGTATTATATAAAAATTAATTAATCCATAGCGTTAACAGCGAAATTATATCGTATACGTAACTGGGACAGAGAATAATATAAAACTGCATTTTAAATTCAATTTACTTAAATTGCCAATTTGATGAATATGTTTACGTAACACTGTTCAATTATACGTTTATAAAAGAGAGAGGGCTTTAAGAGATAGATAGCTTTCTTATCCAGGAAGAAGAAATCACGATACGTGTTGTGGTCTTCATCACGCAGTAATAGCCCTAGCGTAGATAATGCGAGCAAAGGTAGAAGGCCGTATCGATTTGACCATGAACTTTGTTCCTGGCAGATTAAACTCTACGATAAAATATAAATAGCCTCATAAGGCACATAAAAATGTATCCACGTGCGTGTGCACGACCGAGATGTAATTCTTGTTCGTTAAAATTATATATAATACAACAGGGCGAAGATGTAGTGATACATGTTCATTTGTCATAATCTCGACAACCTTGCAAAGCGTCGAGAAATGTGAACTGAAGAACAAAATAGTAATAGTACTAAGCAGTAGTATTAGTGGTAGTATTCAGAAAAATCGAACAGGTTGCATGCGAGGATGCTTGATTAAATCTTAATGTTTGTATATAATACAAGACAGAAATAGAATTTATCCTCAGATAATTATCCTTGAGACAGTTCTCTCTCTCTCTCTCTCTCTCTCTCTCTCTCTCTGCATTAAAATATTAACAATTTATTTTTTAAATTGTTTCTAATTTTATTATTTAACAGCATGTAAAAAAATTATACTTTTGAGGCTTTCATGTCAATGTAACAAAATATTAAATTTTTGCAGCCATTTTGTATTGAAAATAAAAAAAAGAAAACCATAAGTTTTGATAATGATTTTTCAATGAATAATGTGAATCAGCAATATAAATTTTATGCTTTTCTAGCCTCACATTTCGATTGAGTTATCGTATAGCTTTGATGATAACGTAAGCGCAAATTATGCTTGTTACTCTATGAAGCAGACATCATGAATAAGTTGTCAGACACGAGACGCGAAATCATAAGTTTCTCTGGGTGAAACACATCCAGAACGGTAAACACAGTACGACCGGTACTTCGGTTTTAGTGGTTACGAAAGGATAGCGTGACCGCAGCTACGGCATGCACATCGTGAACTTGACAGTGACCGATAAAGCATGCGAAATACGCTTCGTTATGTAGCCGTCATACCCCCGTCGTTTGCTTGAGAGGACCCTTAGATACTGTTACCCGTTTGACATATTACACCCCCGATCGCTTTGACATATTAAACGGGTTCAATAGTTAACAGTCGAGTAGCAGTTTAAAGAATCAATTATATAATTGAATTAATTTGTAAGATCATTAATAATTCAGTAAGTGTTATCGTGGCGTGCAGCCAATTCCGCTTCTAAGCACGTTTGTCTAAAATTATAATCGCCCCTCGCGTTTCGAGATAAAACATTTGGCACGCATTTCGAAGTAAGAGCTATATTAATAATAATTGATGCTTGAAATGAAATGAAACGTGCATTAAAACATGATAAATAATAGCGACGTTATATCTATCGCAGAAGCGATATTTACATCCAGCACATTTCTGTAATATTTTATTTTATTTTATTTTATTATTCGCGTTTGTCGAGTTGTAGTTTGCAATTGTAGTAAAATAACAGAAATCCGATGATATCATTTTTGGAAATAGGAATTTATGCTTATTATATTTCTAATACTTTCATATATTTACCTTTATAATTTATTATATATTCATCAAATAATTAATTAGTATATTCAATTAATTTAATGTATTCAACTTAATTAAAAGCTTAATCTATAATATATCTATAATATATTTCTTTTTATAAATTACCAAAATTTATCATCAAATGTAATTTTGCAGTAGGACTCTTATATATTGAAGAACATCTGTCTACTAAATCTAACCATTTACTTCCACGTCCCATAAGAATAAGGAAGAGTGGATATATTATGAGATACTTACCCTTCTTCGTGCTAATTGTTGATCGAGCCGTTTTCTGCAGCTTATGAGACACTCCCATATACCAGTGCCCGACCTGCCATTTTGGTAATGACCATTATTACCGTTGCCATTTTGGTGCCGGTAATCCTCTTCGGTGAACTCGCAGACATCGAGTGGATGTCTCGATCTATCAGGGCTACCCAGCAACGCGGTCGCCGAGAGCTGATGACTCGCCGATCCGCTGTAAATTTTGCAAATGTTCAATGATAATACACCATGGAATGGATATTGATGCAAATATCAACTGTTTATATAAATAATAAAATTATCAACCATTTAATACTTTAACTACTTGATGTCCGTTATATAAATTTAATATTCCGTTAACTTTTTAATTCTACAAGCCTAATATAATAATTTACTATATACAGGGTGTCCCATGACTCGAGGTCCATACATTAAAGGCGTGTTATTGAAGTTATTTAGGGTTGAAATTGTTTAATAAACATATGTTCGTAAATGCTTCCTAACAGAACTACAACCATTGAAAGTTGATGTGAATATTTGAAAAAGGAAAGAAAAAAGACATTTAATTTAACTTGTTTATTTACAAATGTATTGCAAATTCTATTCAAAATTATCTCCTGCAGATTCAATACAAAGTCTTGCCCTGCGTAAAAGTGATCTAACAGTTCGCTCCACCATGCCAGGAGAATTTCTTATTAATTAATAAGACAATTATTAATAGACATATTAACAGACAATAAGACAAGAATTAATAAAACAATACCAGACTGACAGAAAATGTTTGAAATATTCACATCAACTTTTAATGGTTGTAGTTCTGTTAGGAAGCATTTACGAACATGTGTTTATTAAACAATTTCAACTCTAAATGACTTCAATAACACGCCCTTAATGTATGGACCTCGAGTCATGGGACACCCTGTATAAAATTCTCTAAAATATTATCTATTTTATGAAGGTATCACCAAATCATTAAAAAAAACATTATGAACAGACATTAATATCAATTTATATTATCGGAAAATCTGTTTAGACGATGATAGCTAGCACTATTTAAAGATAGCAAAGGTCGACTCGAAAGAGAGCAGACGTGGAATTCCATACTCTCCGTAAAATCCGATGAAAGGAATTTAAAGAAGATGTAACCGAGCGCTGCGCGATATTTTCACAACATCGATCGTTTAAGTTCTTTAGGAATTCTGAAATTGTTTTCTCGCGCTTGGGCAATGTATACTTGCGATATAATAAAGTAGAACAGTATTCTCTTCTCAACATTTGCATAAATCGATGATACATAAAATTACGCAATAAATTAGTATGTACAAAAATCACGTCATGAGTATAAATTACAAGAACATTTAAATATTATCATAGAAAGAAACTTAATAAGTATTCTATATTGCACAATTATTTTTTTTAAGATCATTCATATATTTCTTAGAAATTTCTTGCAAAAATATAGTTTCTACTTATATATTTTCTCGTTACTTGTTATATTTAAATTATATATATATAATCACATTATTAATTTTTATTTTTTATTTGCATTAAAAATTGCCCAATTAAGAAATAATACAATTTATTGCATATTATACAATATAAATATGTATGAATATTATCTTCAAAACTGCTATTAATTTTTTATTAATATACTACAGCGATTTATAAAATGTTCGAAAATGTGATTGAACTATCACACACACATTTTGGAGATATAAAGCTTCTCCCCACCCTATAGTCAATATCTCGCGAGTGCGTGTCAAATGTCCGCGTTAGATGATGGATGCGGGCAACTGACCTCCTATAGGTTCCATGCGCAGACTCTTAATTTATTTCTAGGACGAACGGAAGGAGCACGCAGAGATAAACCGCTTTTGGCTGCTGTCCCAGAGGTTGAGTTTGCAAACTGCGCGTTAGGGAAGTTACAAGGTACACAGGGTATTCCATATGTAGCTACCGCATCGCGCTCTTCATTTATGAATTTCGGGATCAATTTTCAGTCGTGCATGAATTTTTCTCTTTAAAAATTTTATTTCACTATGCGACCCAGTTCTTAAAGCGAACTCTACATTTCAGACGTTAATTGTCTGGATGTGGTCTAAAATGTTGAATCAAAGCACGTTACAATTCACGTAAAATTAAAGTATTATTCGCGTATAATTACCATCTCTGCGCAACTGAGTTCTCCAAAAAGCCAACCATGCTTAATTCCTTAGCTCCAGAGAGTTACTATCTTCTTTACCTCTTTATAAAAAAAGAAAAACGACTTCATATTGATCGAATCGTCTTTAGGTGAAAGGTAGCGAGATATGTCTGGGACACCCTGTGTAGAATCACAGTTCTTACCTACCCTACCGCAATGCGACCGCTGCACATTTGCTCTATATCCCAGAAAACTGAAATTTATTTGTATCCTTTTTCTTCCGATTCTGTGCCGAGGTATTCCAAAACTCCTCACTAGAATATATACTCGCCCTAAATTACCGTCATCAACTACATTTTACTTTTTTTATGTATTATGTATTATTTTATGTATTATGTATTTTTATGTATTATTTTTATGTATTAGGATACCAAACGATATATTTTTTATATGATTTCACGTTTTACATATTTACGTACGTTTGAACACTTTATCTGAAATATTAATCAACATTATTGTTTCTTCCAATATATATCCGGTGTATCCCATATAACCGGTCATAGAATGCAAGATTATCTTGGAATAAAAATGTTTTTATTCTAAGTAGATATTTATAGTAGATATTAATATTTTAAGTAGATATTTGAAATTTTATTTGGTATTAAAAAACAATTTATTTATCAAGTATATTTATAATTATGTTTCTTTCATATCTTTCTAAAAGGTATCATTGGCTTTTATAATCGCTAATATCTTCCTCAAAAGAAAATTACTCCCTAAACAACGAGAATACGACAGCTTTCCAAATGAAAATATATATGGTATACATTTAGTACATTAAGGAAACCACTAAATATAGCGTTTATATATTCTTGTCAGAAAGTATGGCTAAGGAATATTAATCGGTAATCACGTGACGTTGGGACTAATGAAGGCAAACGATCGCAAAAGAGAACTATCCCGTGCCTGACGCTCGATAGAAACCCCGTGAGAATCACGCCCCGTCGCAAATTACTTTCCACTCCTGCTAAAGTTCTCCCCAAAACAGTCGCGTGCCTGTGCGCGCGCGCATACCCGCTCGTTCGTGCCTCGGTGTGTATGTGTGTATACAAGCTCGTATCGTGTAAAGCGAAGAGAGTATACGACACTCTATCGCTTTCCCACCACGTTCGCTAGGTGGGCGAGGCACCTGCGACCTCTTTTGCTGACCTATTTACGAGCTACGAGATACGGTACGGCGTTGCGATTCTAAGTGGAAAATCGAACCATCCCCCGGTTCTTCCACGCGTCCAGGTCGATCAACGAAATACAAGGCACCTGCTCTTGTCGTCCGTTATCGCGCGCCTTCCGCTTCCCTTAAGTATCCTGTCTTTGTTTGATCTCGTAATAACTTTATGCGAAAATCGTTCGAGGCCAGAGACACTTTTCTAAATTTGCGTGAGAAAATGTACGCGTAATTAATGTGTCCGGTTATAATCAGGATTTCTGATTCACGATAGTCTGTTTCTGTATCGTAAAATTTGTTCTTGCAACGCATTCTGCTCATCATAAAGATTACCTTAATAAAATCCGAAAAAGTATTTAATAGAGTAAATTATAATTCTACGATATTACTTTTGGGTTATTACTTCTTCATATATATTACTATATCCAACGATTTTTAAAAAATAATTCCCTATTTGCTCTTTTAGTAATTTCGCTAAATATCAGATATGATTTTTTATACACGCACAAAAAAGCAATTTTCATAATTACTCTTTTATTATATTAATTAGCAAAATAAAGAGTGACCTATTTTAAACAACATATTAGACTTCAATATGTAATTTCTGCTTTACTGAAACATATTTTATTCATTTTTGTATCGATATTTATATGTAACAAAGAGTAATATTCTGTATTAAATTAAAAACATTTTAGAAGGTTGCTGAAACATACTGCTCTCGTTACAAGTATATCCTACTTTTCGTTGTTACATTTGCTTGTGCAACATTTATGTAAAAAAAATGTAATTACATTTTATCATTGTATACATAAAAGATTATTTTTAATACTCCAGATAATTTTCTTTTTATATAAATAACAATGAATGTTGATTTGAGCAAAGAATGAATTCAAGTTAAAAATTATTTTAACGACAACTTATAGATTGTCTATTAAAAGCTGGGTGAAAAGGGTGATAAATTCAATGAATTATAATTCTGACAATTTTTAACATTTCCCCCCCCCCATTTTTCTAATCCTTGTTTCAGATTTATAAACGTACACGTGAAAAGCATGTATTTTTATATTCCTTTTTTTTAGACAGAAGTTGTAACCGTTTATTTAATATTTCAAACAAGCATATTTTTCATATGGTTATAAATGTGTGTGTGCAAACGTGTTTCAATATATAGTCTACTGCCACCTTTTTTTCGATTAAAAAAATTGATGATTACTTTGACATGTTATGTAATTAAATAATTTTTGTAGTAAAAATGGAAATCAATATTTAGATAGCATGTTTTTAATGTTTCTCATAATAATTAATTATTATGTGAAACTATATATAAATAACTATATATAAATAACAAATCCAATAAAGTTATATTGAATAGATATAAAATCGCAAACAAAAGTGGTGTGTAATAACTGTAATATGTGTATACTGTAATAATATATATATATATGGACAAGCGAATGAGAATAATTGTACTATAATGAAAATCGTGAAAATAAATTTTTTAATTTTGTAATTATTACGCTGCGCTTTTGCAATAAAATTATTTTTTAATAATTAATTTCTAACTAAACTTTATTTACACTGCAGTTTTTAGTGGATTAATAAAAATGTTAATAACTACAGTGAATACCTAGCTATTGTAGTAATTTGAAATTTGCTACTTCTATTCCGTGTTGTAAGCAACAATACTTGCCCCAGGTAATCCCTGGACGAGATAGACTCCCATGACATGGCTGTGCGTCTTTCTTGGTGCGGCTTCTTCTCTTCGTCCCGCGGTGCAACTGTTTCTCTCTGTCTCTTCTTCTTGGCGCTCTAATCTCATCTCTCGCCGCCAGCATTATCACGTCCGCGCACCCGCGTGAGATAGAGCATATCACTTCCTTGATTTGCGAATTACACAACGTGTGATCACGCACGATGCAACGTGCGTCGACTTGAGACCCTAATTGTCCGCATTCAATCGGTCCCGAAGACAGATACTCGATGTACGTAACGATTACTATCGAGTCCTATCTATCGCCCGACGAGCTTGGGGATTGAGCGAACAACGATCGAGAATTCGCGCGACTCGAAACACACGAGGGCTGCGCATCTGCTTACATCGATCATCTTACAAATTTATCCGGTGTTTCTCATGTTTAACGGCGCCGAAACACTCGTATCGGTGGCGAACAACGGAATTAAGCGTCCGCCGAGAAACCTCTCGAGTTCGATCGAGAGAAGCTTGACTTCGATAATTTATACGGTGGATCGTGTAAGGGTATCTTGCTTCGAGAACGCGAAGTAATAACAATCGAGGGCCGATGGATGACTTTAAGTTCTAGGACTTTCAGTTGGACGAGATTCGCAAAAGTGATTGTTCCTCAATGACGCCTTGCCGAGAGATACGTTCGAAGGAAGTGGGGCTGAGCCGATAGTCGTTGAGGTAGATCGAGGATCGGTCTGAGTTAGTTTCCTCACTCAGGGGATTTGTTTTCTTGGACAGACTCGATGCGCTTATTTACTAACGTATATAGGGATGCACACCTCGGTCGAGAAAAATAATTTGCACGCCCGCGTGTCTTTGTACTTATATGCCTAATTGAGCACCGTGGACTCGCGCGAGAACTTGCGCGCATTGACGAGGAATAGAGAGTCCCGTGAGTACCTCTCTTTTTTCCGCTAATATAATTGGCAAATGTTTCGTGGCAGTTTTTTTCGATCGGCTGATCGATATAAGGATTGTTTCAGGTATTCGACTCGTTACCACATGTAACATATATACGACCGCTCGAGTCTCACGGTACGAGTATTTAAGTATTTCTTTTTCCTCTCACTCTCTCTCTCTCTCTCTCTCTCCCCCCGCGCCGCAGCTGAGCGCGTAACTGCCTCGAGTAGGGGCGAGTAACTTTTCGTCGCTTCTCGCGTTTCCTCGCCCGCACTTCTCGCTTGTACATACGATTCTTAAATTCTCTAGGCGCTCCTCTCCCGCGAGCGTTATTTTTGCCAACGTGTTTTATTTTCCGCGCGGTCGAATTATCGATATTTGATTATCGAGAATCGCGTAACGTGATATACTATGTAATTTGTCAACGTCGTTATTTAGATCTCTATGAAATGGTTTAACACACGTATAATATTTATATATTTATCTACGATGTATTTAAATAAACTTTTAACATGTATGTATACATGTATCTAATATAGATCCGTGCGGTGCTCCGCGTTTGTGTGCGTGTCTGTGTGTACCCGTATGTACATGCGTGTATACGCACTTGTTTCTCTTATCGAACGCATTAAATGTTTCACTGTACTAGGTACAGTAATCGGTCGCCCCAAATTATTCCGGCGTGTCGGACGGTGCTGAACGTGCGCTTAGCCTTAAATGCGCCTAATCTTTCCGCTGCTTCGAGATTAACGACAGGAATGGAAAGATTCTGTACGATTGCGATATATCACTCACATTTATTAACGTCTACGTAAATCGAAGTAACGACGATTAGTACGAAGTACATGTCGACGGCGAGATAAGCTCCGGAACGATCGCTTTTTCTTTCTTTCGTATCTCCTTTTTTCTTCGTACTTAATAAAACTTTCCGACTCTCAGTTTTGACGCGTGTTCAGCACCGAGAAGGTTAAGGGACGCGCTGTCCCCGAAACTAGGATCGCGTCGGCCCGCGGTGTCCCAGTTACCGTCGGTGACCCCCGGCGCGCTTTTTCTCCCCCTCCGAAACCACCCCTCTACCGTGGAACGCTCTAACTTTGCGAGAGCTCGCGCAAGTGGGGTACGCGGATTCCCGTTGGCGAGATTCCGGACGGATCCATCGAGCGTTCTCCTAATTCCATAAACCGCCGCCGTTTCTTCCGTTCCGGCGGCTATCTCGAGAGGTTTAACGCCACATGTGTGCGAGGGAAGATCTCTTTGTCGCTACGTATCTTTCTATATATCGTTTACAACGGAGTACTCGCGCAGCAGCAGCAGCAGCACGCAGGGTGGCGCGTGTCGTTTAGCCCTTAGAATCCCGTCGCGCACGGCCCGGGGTCTCTCGCGCGAGATCGCGATTTAGATCGGGGACGACCGGAGTCCCGTCCGTGGTGGCCGTGGCGACACGTAGTCCGACAGGCAGTCAGCGTTCGTATCCGGCGCCCATCGCGCGGCGAGCGCTCGCGTACGTTCGTCGGCCGAGCAGCGGCGCGTAGTGACGATGGCAACGCGGCCGTTCTCGCTCGCTGACGATGAGACAGTAGCCGTAGTAGGCGCCCCGAGGCGTCTCCTCATGCCGTCGCTGATTGATCCCCCGTCCGTCTCGGTTTCAGGCCGCCGTGTTCCGGCCTTGTCCCCCTTCCGCCGTTCGTGCCACCGTCCCCCCACGTCCACCCGTTCCCAACGGCGCCTCCGCCGCTCCGTCTTCGGCCGCCGTTCCGCCGCGCGCGCGGAAAACCGCCCCGCGGCCGCTCGTTATCGGCAACGAGGACAGCCGAGGCCGCGGAAGGTTACGGGCGCGCGATGCGGATCGAGAGAGGAGCTCGCTGCGCGCTCGCACTCTCCTCCTTCTTCAACCCCCTGCGCGTCCTCCCACCCTCTGTCTTTCTCTCTCTCTCTCTCTCTCTCTCTCTCTTTCTCCCTCTCTCTTTCCGTCTCTCTCGCTGGCGCGCGTATGGGGTTGGTCCTCTCGCGGAGGTACGCCGTGCGGCACCCGCGAAAATCCACCGCCGGTGGCCGGAGCAGAACTGTCGCGCCCGAGCCGCAGCAGCCCGCAACACACGACCCAACCGATCCTACCCCACGAACCCCCGCCTCGGGCTTTCTCGCTCCTCGCCCGTGTTCCACCCCTGTTCCGCCGCCGTTCTCCACCCTTCACTCTGCCTCTGTCTCACTCTTTCCTCTCCTTCGCCCTCGCTCCCTCTCTCTCTTTCTCCTCTCTCTCTCTCTCTCTCTCTCTCTCTCTCTTTCTCTCTCTGTCTCGCTCCTCTCTCGGCGCCGTGCCGCTGCGCGTCCCGCAACCTTCGCCTCCATTCTTCTCTCCCGCGTTTCCAACCCCATTCCTCCCTCGTTTTCTCATCCCCCGCGTCCTCCACCGCAGGCCCCTCCGACCCTCTCTATCGCGAGCAAACTACCCTCCGACGAAAGTTTCTCTCCTTCTTCCCCCTTTTCCTTTCGCTCCTGCTCTTTCATCCTGCTTCGCCCATCAGCTTTGCTCGACTCTTGATCTCTGTCCGTCTTGCCATCGTTATCTCGGTGCGCCTTCAACTTTACGTCAAACGTTGTGGATAGCCAAGTTTCATCTCGTTACCGAAACTTACAGCGGTCTTTAAACGATATTCGCCGTGTCGACACGCGTATTTACTGTTGGCTAAACACAATTGAAATCTACGGTCGATGGATGCCATAATTCTGGATCGGTTGTCTGCAAACACATTTTCGATTGCAATAATAAAAATAAATATCATACACTTTTGAAATATAAAATACTTTTATTTCACCAAATTTTACTCGTAAATTTCTCCCGCGCGGAGTTGGAGTAGATTAGCCGACTTTAAACATTAAAAATGTTTGCCGACTAACTCTTTAGATTAAAATTCTGTACAAGGAACGTTGTCTTGAAATTAGTTCGAGAAACCAATCTTAGGAAGCTTAATTTATTGTAAGCCTTTAATTAAAACCTGCTTACACTGTGATACAGTTTTGTGTTTGTCTTTTGGTACCTATAGTTAAAAAAGTACATGCATTTTAAAAGTCGTGCTTCATTTCAACGGAAAAGCAGCTAATAGAATATCAAGAATCGCATAATATGAAGTGTTTGTAATCTTTGATTAATATTGAGTTTTATTATTTGCATTGTAATAATAAAACTTATTTGACTCCAGTTTACTATTTTACATATTTTTCTAACAAAGGAACGATATTTCGCTTTTTTTTCTCAAGAAAATTTCCAATTATAGCCGTGTAAACAAAAATTTTGCGACATTTATATTCCAAGCCAAAATTGTCTCTGACTGAATCTGTAATTTATGATTGATTTTAAATTTTATTCGCTTGATTTTTTTCATTGTAAAAATACCTTCTTTGCTGCTTTGTCTATCCCTCCACGAGTGTTCTATAAATGTATACTAATAGAAGGGGATGATATTCAAGTCACAAGTTCCTCCCCTAGAAGGGAGGCGCAACCTCGTGGCGATACAAATAAAAGTCCTACGTAAGATTCGGTGTGTCAAGCTAAAAAAATCTCTGATCTGTTATTAGACAATTTGCCCTCTTGTCGTCCACCCTTATGCAAACTTTGCCCCGCCGGATAGGACGTCTTCCGTTTTACGAAATATTGTGTAGGCACCGAGGCACGTACGGGAGTGATCTCCTCTCTGTCCCTCAGGGGTGATATCCTGGATATCTCCAGTGGGATTAAACGCGCCTTCTCTGTAAAACGTGCGATGCACTTCGGGGGGCTGGGAAGGGAGTAGTGACACGCACCCGGCACTCTGCCGATCAGCTGTCGCCTTTTTCTCAGCCGACGAGACGAGAACGTCTCCCTCGGTTTTACGGCTCGAAGGTTGTAAAGCCTAATGGAACGCGGACACGTTCAGCGGTACCGCTATATCGATGTCGGCGTTTAAGTACAAGCGACAGTAAAAGCTCTTTCCGACTACTACCGGAAAATGATGCAGCCTCCTTACGCAAATGAGACTAAGACGGATCGTCGCGGTTTGCCACGATTCGGATAGCTTTTCCGAGAAAGCAATTTTCTCGTTATTCATAAATTATAAAGTTGTTCTGTATGTAAGGATTTCTGATATATACATCATCTACGAGTGAGCGAGTGACGCCAGCAGCGAGGAAATTGCGATAAAATATACGCGAGTAAGAAAATATACACGTGAATATCTTGCAGATTGTATCCGCGCGTTATATCTAAATCCATTTGCGAAATCGTATTGATTCGACAAGGCAAGCTTGTAGTATGTAGTAGGAAATTGGTTCGCAAACTAACAATTCGATCACGCAGATGAATAAAAATATAACTAGAAATATTGCACTGCTTACACTTCATAGTAAATCTAACGAAAAGAGAGAAATTTGTATAGATGCGTACATTGGTGAATGGATATTTTAAATATTTATAGAGATTTTAATTAAAAAATATATTATTTTTAATAATTATGTAAATAAACGAGCGAGTTGTATGTTAATTTAAAGATAATAAAGCTATGACATTTAGATATATAAGAATATTTTCATCATATTGATGAAATATTCAATCAATAATTTGAAAAGTTTTTAAATAAAATCATATTGAAAAATGATTTTATTTAAAAACTTTTCAAATTATTCTCAAAGAGCCTATTTTTACAGTAATATATATTACAATTATATTCGTCTCTAATTAACGTCTCTTGCGAAATTGTATTGTATTACTACTTGGTGTTCAATAAATTAAAGGATCTTAACATACGAAATTAAATGCTTGAATAAAAGTGTTGTATTTAATCAACGAAGTGTAAAATAACTACATTTTATGTATTGCAAGAAGAATATCATAAAGATCTGTGAATCAGTCATGAGGGGTCTCAACCGGAGAAATAAAGGCGGAAGAAATGAAGTCTAGAAACTGAAACTAACTAAAGATAGGCGATACAAAATTATGTTGAACTAAAACTAACAGATTCAATATGTTTCTATTTTAAAAGCGGATGGAGACGCCTAAACACGTAAAACCCGCGCGACGCGTGTGCGTGATGTGATAGATTAAGCTTGTTTTGGATGGAGAAGAGGTAGAAGAGAGAGAGAGAGAGAGAAAGGAGAGAGAGAAAAGAGAGAAGATTATCTATGCGTCAATGACGATGCATAGAATCTGAAATCCAAACAAATGGAACTTCGAGCGAGTAAAAGTTTGATGTTATGATTGGTTTTGATCTAATAAAAGCGTCCCTTCCATCATTGGTCGGGACTCTGTTTTGCATGTATTAGCTCTAGAATTACCACAGTTATCCAAGTAAATGTGGGTACAATCTAATGAACCATAACTGATTTAATGAGCCATTCGCGGTTTCACCTTAATTCGGCATGCACTGAGACATGCATGGCTTAATCTTTGAGACAAGCATATGACTACTGACAGGATCAACCAGGGATCAGGTCATATTATAATATGACATGCTAATTATCTTCACATTACACTAGTTTTACATAAATAAAGCAATTAGTTAAAATAATTAGTTGAAAAAATCAGAAATTTTTAGGATACGAATCTTTATTTCGTTGATATATATTCGTTATATGAATATATTAAATTCTTAACTATCTTACAAATTCAAGATTACAAAATATGGATTATTTGTAAAATTACATCTTAAAAGTTATATATATTTCATAATGCTATACAATTTTTGTGACATGATATTATTATTTTAAACGTTGATTTCCGAAATTTATTTTATACTTGTAAAAGATAATCTGAAAAAATGTATGTCATCTATTTTATTACTTAAGCGCTATAACAAATTCTATGAATATAAAAAGCTGTGCACGATTAGATTAAAAATTCAAATCATTCATTCATAAAAATATATACATATATGCCCCGAAACTCAACGCTAGAATTATTCTAATTAGAAGAGCGCTTGCATAATTATTACAAGATTATTTGTAGATGAGATCTAAATGATATTTAGAACTATCGACAAAATAAGTCTGCCACGAATATCATAATTATATAATACTAAGTAATATCACTTTATAAAATTAGACCTCTTGAGAAATGTAAATTGGATCAACTCGTAATCCGAGGCATGTTCCTTTAATCACGCAGCTTGAAACGTAGGGTATTTCCTACTGTGGTAGTAAAATTAATACAAGTGCAAGAACATGAAATTTCGATCTTGCTATACCCAACTGTGACAAAAAATCAGGTTGCAAAAAATTGTTTATTAACAACATAAAATTTCAGATACGAGTTTATTAATGGCATAAAATTTCAGATTACTGGTAGCAAAACTAGTATATGATATGAGAAAAGCTGAGATGAAATCTACCCCATATCCCTGGTTATCGATTAAATGAGAGAGATTCTTTTATTTACTGTTCGCTGAATATCGATGAATAATATTATTAATTAATCCACAATAGAAGCGGCAATCAGAATCGTTTTGCTTCTCTTTATTATTTTCCCAAGTCTTTTATTCGTCGCGTAATATTTTACGATTCGATATCTCTTGGCTCGTTTGATTTCGATGGGAACAAGTCGCCTTTTCTCATTTATCATTCTATTTTAGCCGCCCTATGCTCGCGGCTTGTTATTCGTTCGCTCCTGTTGAAGACATTATCCTGTGTATAAAGACAATTATTTAATGAGTGTCGAGTCAACGTCGTAATTATCCTGATCGACGGAGAGAGAGAGAGAGAGAGAGTGAGTGAGAGCGGGAGCTTGAGCTTGATTACGAGCGGATTATTCCTGATGGGAGTCGGGAGAGATCTGTGCTACGTCGCGTCGACCCATCGCATCGTCGTAACGTCCTTCGACGTTGGAACCATCCAAGGCATCCAGGCAACGCTCCGGCCGATACACGTCGAAGAGAATTCAAGACGGCTGACGAAGTCACATCGGATTACACCGAAACTACGCGCGACGCGCGACGCCGCAGCGCGAAAGGACATCGGAACGTTGACTGCCAAGACAGCCTGTTAACCCCCACGAAAGCACATACTTTTCATTACGCTCGATTTTCTCGACAAACCTTTCTCTGAGCTTTCGAGGGGTGTTGATTCCGGATTTCTGAGAAAATTTGGAATTCCAAATTAATCGGGAATAATACAAATCCAATACGCGGATCGAAATCCAAGAAGTTGGTCTTGCATTAAAATTACGATTGAAAAGGAATGCTGAGAAAGGAGTCGATTATTTTAAGGTTTCTTGGTAAGAGAAATGATTGATTGAGCAAGAAAAGTCATTTAGTACGTAAAAGATATTTCTCAGATATCGAATAAATATCTAACAAGAATGTTTAAAATAAGAAAATTTGTAAGACATTTGGAGAGATATTCTCAAAATTTCGTTATTCCTAAATTTTTGTGTGTATTAGGAAAAAAAGCACACTTTTTTTAAAAAAAAAGACTCCAACTTTTTAAGCTTTCAGAATTTCTAACTTTTCTGATCGTCCATTTAGTAACAAGAATTTACCGACTTTTTTCATTTACGCCCTTAAGTTTTTAAAGATGCTAGAAAACTGATTCGAGAAACAAAAATCCGAGAGCGAGGAGACGGGATGCTTGGCGTTAAAGGGTTAAGACATAGTTCCGGTGATGCTCCCGTAAAAGTGGGCGAGGCATTGCCCTCCCGTGAACTTTGGCAGATGTAGGTATCCCAGCCAGCCGAATCCTGAAAGGAGGCGAGAGTGACCCGTTTTGCGTCTCGCTCCTCGGGGTTTGTACTCTTTGCGCCCCCCGTGATCCTCCTGCTCTCTCCTCCTCTCGACCCTATCGAGACGAGCACATCCGAAGCCGTGCCGAGCTTCCACGACGTGGTGCAAAAGGGAGGACTACCCCGTGTTCGCGAGCGCGCGCGCGTGCACTTGTCATGTGTGCGTACATGTACATGCGTATATTCGTGTTTACATATGCATATGTGTGCGTGCGAATGGGCGCGCGCGCGCATCGCATGTACGGTATACGGGAATGCGGGAGCTCATGTGGGTGTCTTCGGGTATGTACCGCCGGATGCTGCGACAGCGAATGAGAAATGAAGTCCGAGCCTCCGCTTCTCACCGGGTTGCTTGCGACCGGGAACGCGAATGGCGCGTCTTTACACCCGCGATGTATGTATGTGGCATCGTCCATCGGCGGGGATGAAACCCCGCAGCCTCAGCTCGGGGATTTCTAACGTCGTCCGATAATAACCGCTTTTAACGATAATTGGCCTTGTCTCCTCTGACAAGAGGTACCGGGGTCGCAAAACTGTCCGGATGGGATTTTAATAAAAGTCCGTGTCGCGGATATAGGTGCCGTGTACGTGTGTGTGTAACGGCTATATATATTGGCAGTTTGCTTTCCGAAGCGATCCCCATTAATGATGCCCGATAGTGCGCTTCGGTGCATTTTTTTGTTTAATTTCCAGAGCGAAGCTTTGAAGAGGAATTATCGCCAACTTCTCTCTACATGATTTTTAATCCTAGAACTGATTAGCAACCGACTGAACTATGACCGTAAATTGATGAGTTTTCAATTTCTACCGATTGAAGCAGAAACCTTCGCAAATAAAGTTGCACGTATACAAATAATCCTGAAACCTTATCTCCATGCTCATTTTCATACAATCTTTTCCTTATATTTGAGAATCAGTTACAATACAGATACCGCAGCTATTAAATTTATATATGCTCGATAAATGCGGATATTCCACGAATATTATTCGGGACCGCTTTCTGTTCTCCTATAATCGGCGCACAGCATATTAAACACTGGACAGTGATTCTGAACGCGTGTGTTTGGACAAGTGACGTCTCATGAATCAGTATTCAACCGTTGCTTCGCTGTGAAAGCGAGATAATCCCATTTAACATTCGGTTCCCGAATCGACAATTACGTAACGCAAAAATACATACCGTATTGTTATTAAATTATCTTTTGTGCTTGCTTCATTATGCTTCATTGATTCTTGGAGATCTCAATTACTTCTCATAAACGATAGAAGAACAAGTATTTTATTATCCTCAATTTGATCTAATCGGCAGATCTAATATGAATCAAAGAGTTTTTGTTACACGGGAAAAAGAATTTGTTAACTTGACTAAATTTTTCAATTAAATAAAATTTCTTCAGTTCAAGTATTTATTTATTTAAGTTAAATTTATAAATATTTGAAAAGAGAGTAACGTTCTCTCTCTCTCAAGTATTATATGTCTAAAAGTTAAATAAATAAATGTTTAAGTTAAATAAATAAATACTTGAACTGAAGAAATTTTATTTAGTTGAAAAATTTAGTCAAGTTAAGAAATTTTTTTTTTCCGTGTACGAGGAGTTTTTTATTTGGAGAAATGAATATGTGTGTGTATGAAGTATGAAGATTCCAAAAACATAATTTGCTGATTGTAATCGTTCACCGTTTCGAATGTTTGGAGAACTATGCCACCGTGAAGCATCATGTCAACTCAAACTCGACACAGGACCGTAAAGGGTTAATAAGCCTGGATCTCTGGAACACCGATTAGTGGGAGCTTGCTCTCGTGAACTGCTCTTGTTTTCCTATAATCGGCACACAGCTGAACGCCGCGGGATTCCGAGCGCGTTTACGCGAGACGTGACTCGCGATTTCTGATCGTTCGATCGTTGCTTCGCCGCGAAAAACGTAGGTAATCGTTCCGTTTAACGCCGCCACTGTTTTCGCTTGCGCTCTCGCCACGCGTCAGCGCAGATTATTGCGGCGATCGGTATTCGATGGAACCGATGTTCGGTAGGCTAAAACTTTACCCCGTTTTCTATCTCCGTGCGTCTGGATCGCTGCCAGGATAATTTTAGCTTTTATTCGACGCTCAATAGTCTATTTTAATTCCGTGAAAGCGCGGAGCGTAAAATGTGACAGACGCTGCTAGATTTACATAAAGTTTACGTATCTGCGTAACTAGTCGGCGAGCCAGCAGCTATCTGTATAGACGTCCTATATATGCAGTTCTACGGACTGTATATCTCTCTCTCTCTCTCTCTCTCTCTCTCTCTCTCTCTCTTTCTCGCTTTCTCTTCAGTTAAACCACAAATCGAATCGACTATCGGACGCATATTGGAATATCTGTCAAAAACCACGGCCCATTGTAATGAAGATTTTTTCTTTTTGTTAGTGTCCGACTATAAACCGGTACGTTACAGTTAAGCATTTCCGAATACTGCGCTGGAACGTACCAGAAGCTGCTGGTGAGCCGCAATATCCGCAGAAACTATCACTGGATGAAATACGTACGTACAATTGACACAGTTAAATTAGAAAACGATCGAAGATTGAACTTGCAATTGATAATTATGAGAAGAATTAGGGTGTCTTATCCTACAATCGTATACGTTTCTTCTCACACTGAGAGAAAAATTTACTAAATTTCAATAAATGTTTTCTCCAATAGTACTAATGAAGTATTCTTTTGAATTCAGTAAATATTTTATTAGGTTTAGAAAATTTGTTTCCAATTGGATGAATATTTTTTTCATTCGAAAAATATTAACCGAATTCAAAAAAATACTTCATTAGTACTATTGGAGAAAACATTTATTGAAATTTAGTAAATTTTTCTCTCAGTGCAGAGCATTATATGATGTCTAAATTAATCGACAATCACAGATTAGATGTGATGAATCAAGATGTAAGAAATATCCTTTTAAATGGCGCCCTTTTTACTCTTTCTCAATTTTTAAGGCTTTTTAAAATGTACAATGTCGGTATGTGAATCATGTTCTTTTGTGCATAATGATAAAGGAAACTTATGATGTTTGCACGTTGTTCATTTGTTGTTATTTTATTATCAGACATTAGATCCCATCTGTTAGGGTATAGAGACTTAATATTAGGGAGAAAAGTTCAAAAGAATTATACGTCTATCTAATAATAAAACAATTCTGAACGTTATTGCTAAAGAAATGTAGAGCGATATAAAATCTCTATCAGAAGCATTAGTTAATGTTAATACGATAAAGTGATCAACTGTCTTCTTCCAAAGGAAGCTAGAAGGGAGAGAAACGGAGAAACGCTTAAATCTCAGTTAACCGCAACTAATATTCGTGATAGCAGTCCTTAGTCGATTAGCACTTCGTCCGGGTTGTTATGCTTTCCGGACCACCGTGCTACCAACGTTGATTTAAACCCCAGGCTCGCGTAATAGCCGACGCCGCTCGTCGGTGATTTCGCGGCGGTCGAAAGCTCCCGTCCGACGAATCTAACTCTCATTAATGATTAAACCACACCCCGTGATGAGTCCCTGCCAAACTCGTGCATCTATGACAGCACAGAGGCGGAGCGACAGCAGGTTCGAAGGCGATTTTCCCCGGTCGTGATTGGCCGGGCGTCCTTAAAAATAGTCAGCCTGGGTGTGACCGTCGACGACGTACATGTAACGCGTAAAATAATCCCGACGCGTCTCCTATGCGAGCGAGTGTGCGTGCACGAGCGACCGAGCGAGCTTAACGACACGCGCTCACGCGCGTCAAGAGATGCCATGTGGCGGAGGGACCAATAACTACCAAGAGGATGCCCAAGTCTTCACTCTGATCTCCGACTACGAAGTTTTCGGATCTGTCTGCGTCTGGTTCGGTGACCGGCTCGGATAGCCGCGCGGAGGTTCTCTCCCCGCCGGCGAGAATCGTTCACGAGACTCGCGATATCGGGACTGAGTGATCTCCCTCAGAATACATCCTTTCGGCGTTTGAAGAGTGCGGCTCGTCGTTCCCGTTTCTTTCGCGCGATCTTTATAGATCACGATACGGGAGTGTGTTTACACCGCATCAACATTTTGAGTTCCGCGCGCTGCAATCGGTCAGTCAAATCGATTGATGCGAAGCGTTTTGACTCTTGTGTTTCATAAAATCTATAAGATAATTTTATTCTTCTCGAGAATCGGCTTTTTATTTCGATTCGTGGCTGAATTAGTTCTGCGCCGGTTGTCGAAAATGCAAAGATCACCGCATGGTCGAAAAACAGCGAACAGCAGAGTGAGTTGAGCAACTTAAATAACGAGCGACGCGCGAGAGTGGAAGCTTAGTGGTTTTAGCGAATCAGAGCGGAAAATCCCGCACCTTGGACGGAATTGGCCAGGAGCCTTGGACTCGGTAAAGTTAACGAAGAAGTTAAAGGAGGAGTTAACACCGACCATCGAGTACGTTCGTGTCCTCATCGGAATTAGTGATTCATCATCCCTTCTGGAGAGAAGGAGAGAAAAGCAAATTAGCCGCCATCGCGACGAAAGCAGAGAGAAAGCACTTTTACGACAGGTACCTTCAGCGTCGGTCATCTCTGTCTTCAGATTAACTAACTTTTGATTGCATTACAACCCGGACTGTCATCTCGAAAGATCGTATCTCCCGGATATCTTCGCCCAGCGAATCTCTATCCAAATCAAATCTTTTCTCAATAGTTGAAGTAAAGCCGAAGAAATCGGATGAATGGTTGTTTGATTTGATAGAGAACGCGGTGATCAAGGTGATGTCACTCGAGAGAAAATTGAATTAAACTAGGCGCGATCTCGCACCGTTTTCTGTCAGTCTCGTCCGTGATGAGTTCGCGCGAGGGTGAACACGTGGATGGATCGGTGTGCTTCGAAGACTGCATCAAGTGATCGCGCATAGTGACCGGCACGTGACGTCGCACGCTTTCTCCGACGACGAATCGCGTGAGATGATGACCTTCGTGACGGATACGGTGCCCTACGCCTACGAAGCGGTCACGAGGTCGACCTACGACGGTTACCGTCACCACTTGCATCATCATCATCACCACCATCATCATCCTCATCATCCCCATCGGTATCGGCGCGTCTACACACCGACCGAATCCGAGTATCTGCAAGGATACGTCACCAGGAGGGACACGGACGATCGCGCGAGAATTATCGGCGCTAACAACGCTTTGGCGTCGGCCGGCTCCTTGAATTATCGCAACGACCGAGTCAGGTGAGCTTTTATCCAGGTTATATTTCTAGTTCAACGAGCTCAGAATCAGGCCATTGTAATCCTGTTAATGCAGTGATATGAAGAAACTTTAAATGAAGTTTTGCTACAATAAGTCGTATAACGATTTTATACAATAAAAAAAATTACAATTCAAATTCTTTATATAATATTATTAATCAGGTAATCATGGTATCGAGAAAACGGCTAAATGCGATTTATAGCTTTCCTTCGCAAAATATCCAATTAATATAATTTTGACAAAAATGTATTTATTAATATTATATTGTATATAGCAAAATTAATATTTTACTTTATTTAATTAAGCTGAATTAATTTTGAAGAAAAGATATGTCTTTATATATATGATATTTTATAATTACGGACACTGTTTTTTACTGTACAAGGCTTTGTTATTCTTATTAAGGATTAAGTGGGTTTGTTTCTTTGGAGTGCTCCAGTTTCCGTTTCTGTCAGTGCCTCGCAACTTCATAGCATCTTGCTTGTCTCTCCCTCCTTGCCTCCCTCCGTGTCTATATTAGTTGTTTCGTAAAATGTAAGCGCAACTTTGGAAATAATTATGGCACACTGACAATGAGATAATGAAACACAATTCATATAAGGTTCTATATATCCGAGTATATATTCTGTGCAGAACATCTTGAATTGTTCTGTTAAAATACATACCTCGTTAGAATCGAAAATTTATTTCACCGATAACAGCCGGGATTTCTTATCTGTCGTCGTTTTTTTCTTACAGCATTGCATGTTTTGAAGGCAATAGAATGAATCAGACGTTTTGTGTATGTAGGTATTTCATATTATTACACATTAAAGATATATATTGCACAAGTTGATGTTATAACACTTTAGGGTGGTGTTGGCTAAGCGTAGTTATATATGTATATCGCGTTTCTAGAATAAAATTGGCATCTATCGTCGGAAAAATTGAAATTTAATATTTTTATCCTTTCCGAAGTATATTGGATTTTTACGTTCAAGAAGAACGCGACACTTGATGAATTAGCGCTTGAAAACTTCAGTTACTCTGATGGATACTCTCGAAAATATGACTAATTGTCCTCCATTGCGCCAGATGACAAGATTGATCGTCTCTTCAAGATTCTGCCTGTTTTTCTCGTTTCTTTTATCGTTTTTCTTGCGACATTCGTGTTATTGAAGCTATTAAATTGGAATTGTCACTCCCCTTTGCCACTGTTCTATTATTTTCTATCTATTATTCTACCGTAATCCAAAATTATATATGTATTTATAAGAATGACCTAAAGCATAACGCAACAAAGCTACATATAATACGAAATTCTTTTTTAAACTCGTTTCAAATTATCTTAATAAAGTAATTAGATGAGGTTGGGAGTTTTTTTTGTATATGTTTATCTGTATGACTACAATGATTATCTGTATGAATACTTTTTTCAGATTATTGCATTTTGTAGCGTGCGCTCAATCTTTTATGCATTTCTCTTCCCTTGGCTTTTACCTTTGTAGTATCGAAGCATTATTGGATTTCGCGTAGCCAAATCAAATTTATCCAACGAACACTGGTTGTACTATCAAAGCGCAAAGCTGCAGTATGTGTCGCTTTCACGAATTAGTATTATAGCGTTAGCCTAACGCCCGCACCATGACGAATTTCAATTCGTATAAATAACACAATAAATTTCACATATAGTTTGTTTGGCATATAGATATACATATATTTCTTCAGATAATATTCTCTCTCTCTCTCTCTCTGCCGTATCATAATTACTCTTATTAAAAATTAATAAAATCGATTAAAATGATCTTTAAATATTAAATCAACACATTTTAAAAAACGTGTAGAAAGATATATCTTCTGAAATTACATCATCACATTTTTGTGTCTTCTTATCTTTTATGTTCCCTCGTAATCTTTTTTCAATTTTGTTTGTTTTTCTTTGACTGCTCTGTTCTGCGATACGATGAAATGTAAGTGATAACGACGCGGTTATAGTTGTCGCATGATCGAACCGACTCGCAGACGAGAGTCATTATCCCCAATGAAGTCTCGATGACGGTTTTACCGCACATTAAACCATTTTCACTTCGTTCATCGCGTTTCGCCTTTATACATCCGTCCCTCTCGCCGAGACGGGAGGCGTCTCTTCGCGGCGAGGAAATACGTTCTCCGCGGGACCACCTGGAACGTGTCCAATCGCGGAAACCGCCTCCTGACGGACCTACGCGCCTGCGTCCGTCATTAACTGCCGGCGATAACTAAAGGATGATTAAGGCAAGAATCTGCGAATTCGTTCACTCGCTAAATACCTATGCCGGGCCTTTCAAGCGTCCGGTAAGTCAGCGCGGCTTTTACGTTTCAGCGCGCGGCGCCACAACAACTCGTCTTCCGCGAAACGAAATTTATGTCACGGTACGTATATATACGTGAGAATAAGCGCTTCTTTAAATCGGAAACTGGATATTTGTATATAATATTTTACGGCATACTAATCGAATAAGAAATAATAATGAACAACGGAATTTGTTCCCAATCGGAAATTGAAATTTCTAGTAGGCTTTATCAGGCGTGTAATTGTAGATTCCTCTTTCTTGAAAATATCGCGCGTCTTGTGTAAAATCTATTTAAAAAATATCTATCAGAGTAAGTATGAAAATCATGCTGAAAATTATTTCAAATCGACAAGTAGCAGTAAATATCTTAGCAGACCGCGTAAAGGACGACGATCTTGTTTTTAACATAGTAATTCCGATAAGTACATAAAGAACGATTCGTGATTCAGGTCGCAGTCGCGGTATACCCTCGATTCGGATGATGCCTCGTCAGTGATATCGGCGGACGCTTCGGCCGACCTCGAGTCCGGCTCCGCGGACGCTGACGAGACCAACGAGATCAACGAGACCAACGAGACCAACGAGACGAGCGAGGCGAACGAGGGCGAGTCGATCGAGCATGTGCCCCATCCTCATGTTTTGGACGCCGGCTCGCCGCATGGGCCGCGCAGGTGTCTCCTGTGGGCCTGCAAGGCCTGTAAGAAGAAGACGGTCACCGTCGATCGAAGGAAAGCCGCCACCTTGCGCGAGAGACGGCGCTTGAGAAAGGTCAGTTGCCATTAACCCCTAAGGCACATGCTTCACACATTTCGTGGATGTCTCGCATCCCGGGAACGACGCTTGTATCCTTCATTTCGTGTTTTTATAAAGGACTGATAGCGTGACGCAGGGGCGTGGCCAGGATTTTATTTGCGGGGTGGGGGGGGGTTTAAATAAAATCACAAAACAACTCATGACTTTTTTAATTAAATAAGATAACAATATTCGTTCAGGACATTTTCTTTAGACCTTAAAGCATTTACCATCTCATTTCTCTCTCGACTTTCAACCTTTCATCTTCATATTTTCATATTTGGTTCCAAAATTTCGGGGGGGAGGGGGATTTATGCCCCTAATCCCCCTCCCCTGGCTACGTCACTGACGTGACGAGTACAATGGCGTTGTGTGGGATTTTTAATAAGTTCAATTTTAAAAAATAGTTCGCTAAAACAGCTTCTTTCCCTTTTCCCTGATAACACGTAGATCTCCATTGTGTTTCTTCCATATACATTCGCGATGCAGTTTACAATAATTTAAAGAGATTTTTGTGAATTGCCAGAATATTTCATAAGCTTCATTAATTGTCTCGAAATCGTAAGTGTATGTTTCGAAATGGCGGAAAAATCAGACGTAACGTGTATCTATATCATATTTCTCGTTTACTGAATATACGTTGCTGTTTTGGTCAGTCTGCTTATAATTACTTAAAGCACATCACGCATGAATCGTGTTTTCGAAGTAAACAACCTGAAAGAGGTCACGCTGACGGAAGGAAAACATCTGCGTACGCGAAGTGATCGTCGACTAAGCGCCGCTTTGGATGATTCGAATGACGAATAGTGTTTCGAGGATGGGCCCAAGTGTTAAATCTCGCTGAGAGTCGTTTGAAATCCGACGCTCGTGTCGTGCGGAATATGAAGAAGATTTGAGTAAAATAAAAATGGGACATCCACAACGAACTTTTCATACATAATAACAAAATAACCTTGTCGGATATGAATCTAGTATATCCAATAATTTAAAGAAATTCTGATGACGAATAAGCGCGGCGTAATATTCTGTTTTGTACGATTCCTTCCTTCGGCGCACTGTATTGATATGTGTATTATTCACGCAGTCGGCGACACGTGTGGTTAATAATGCAATTTCTATTACAGGTCAACGAGGCCTTTGAGGTGCTCAAGAGGAGAACGAGCAACAACCCCAACCAACGTTTACCGAAAGTGGAGATATTGCGGAACGCTATCGAGTATATCGAGAGTCTCGAGGCACTCCTGCAAGGAAATAGACCTTCCGGACATCAAGATCACCCTTCCGCTGAGAGCATGGTATGTATCACGTGTGATAGCCCAAATTAATAAGACCAGCATCTAATGAGATTAGTCTCAGTGGAGAATTCCGTGTTTCGAATTTAAATTTCATATCCAAATTGACATTTAATATTATGTGAATATATTTATTAATATTAATTTGTTTAAGATGATCTTTAACAACAATAACCGTGATAATCTTTTAATTTTTAACATTACTGCGATTTAATTTTGGAGATTTGAACTATGTGTGGTTTTTAAGTATCTTAGTAATTTAATTTGAGATATTTATGACGATGTTGCAAGTTGCCATTGCAATATCGCAATTTAATAAAATTAATGTAAAACATATACTCGTAATTTATCTTATAAAAAATAAAATTAATATGTATATTAGAATTTTTTAATTATTTTATAAATTGTTTAACGAATTATCTTCTAACGATATTGTAAGGACCATTAATAAATTAATAAATTAATGGTCCTTACAATATCGTTAGAAGATAATTCGTTAAACAATTTATAAAATAATTAAGAAATTCTAATATACATATTCATTTTATTTTTTATAAGATAAATTACGAGTATATGTTTTACCTCATAATTAGCTTGACGTTTCTATCTGATAAAAAGTAAAATCTTCGTAAAAGAATGGTACGTTGTACTTCTGCAACAAGATGCATTTAAGCGTTGCAGTCTACATAACTACATAGTCATGCACACACATGTCCGACACGTGCATCGCACACGACCCACCGACTCTAATGGTTTTTGACCCGCGACACCATTAAGCTCGTATCATCGTTTTTTCCAGTGTGCGTAAAAGGGTTTACGCCCGAGTTTCTCCCTCTCAAAAGGACGCGCTGTCGTTTATGATAATTACTATAATGAAAATATGTCGATGCAAGTGCAACTTGTGTGCGTAAAATTACTTTTTTTAGTGCGAAAGTGGACTAAATTTTTAAAAGTTGTATCTAAATAGATTTTATAAAATACTTTACAACGTATCTATATATAATTACAAACATATAATATTATAAAACTTATATAAAACTGTAAAACAATATAATATATATATGTATACATTTATTATATATATATATAATAAAATATATAATATTTTAATATACATAAAAAATATATAACAACTTTTGTAAACTCTGAATGCGATAATGATTGCGGTTAGTATACATTGTGTTGTACTCAGAATATTGTTTTACGTCCGTCAAAGCAACTTATTTATTATTATTTATTAGCATTATATATTATAATTATCATGAAAAAAAGAGTTTCACAAACATAATATGACGTCGTATTTTCGTTTCTGCAGAGTTTATGCATAAAGTTGACGAGTACATCCCAATGATAAAATTGCGAATAAAAGTTTCCATTTTGTCGGGTTTGTTAAGTTTTACATCGAGCGACGGTCAGTGAGATATATCGCGGATGGATGTCTCGGAGCCATTCCGATTTCAGACGTTAATTGGAATGTAATTGTATTTCTCTTTCATCGAACTCTCGTTGCCCGACGCGTTACATCCGATCGATCAAGCTTTATCCATTGCTACAATCTATCGACATGCAGATGTGTGCTTCACGTTTATTTACAGTCACGTATTGTATTATTTTCGCAAATATTTATTGTCAAGAATTAAGAAAACTGTAGAAAATATTTGGTTATGATAAATTACGATTAATATAACAAATCTATCTGATTTTAAAACTGTCGTGACGAACTTGATGAATTTGGATAACTTAAAATGAAAATTCTTTAGCTTTTAAGTTTTGCAAGGACAATCCTCGATTCGTTCGAATATGCGTCACTATAAAGTGCTGTTGTTGTTCAATGTGGTATTCGGTTCGGGTCGAAAGGCGGAAGAGTTTAAACGATCGAACCCTTTGGTTCAGAGTATCGCATAAATTATCTGGCCTTGCAGCCAAGGGTGAGAAATAGATATGCACGATCAGCAACGAGAGCGGAATCCAATTGAACTCCGGCGAGCTTATTTTCCCCGAGAGGCAGCAAGTGCTTATCCGTCTGGCGTTTAAAATGTTCTTAAGGGGCATTATCGAATGATACCGATCGTCTATCGTAACACTCTCTCTCTCTTTTTCTTTCCTCCAGCAAGGTGAGAGGATACCTTCAGAGGTATAGAGGCGGTAAAGAGAGGAGTTGACCTAATGGATCTGACGCGGGAGATCTCTTCTCCTCCTACGTTATTTTTTTGTGTAGCATTGTGATTTGTGGGACTTCGCCGATGCGAGGCGGCGGGCTTATATTTAGCGAGGGTGCGCGCGAAAGAGCGGGAAAATATATTTCATTGTGTAATCCCCCCCTCCCGCCTCCCTCCATCCCGGTCAGGGAAGAAGAGAATCTCCATGGACGCGACGGCGCGGGCGCGTCGCGGCGACGGAATCGCCGCGAAATTCCTGCGCTCGCTCAGGAATCCCTTTTCTCTCCGTTCGTGTAGCGCTCTTACGGCGCACCGGAAGCGCGGAGGGGGTCCTCCACCCCCTCCGCCCCCGGGCACCCTCTTGTCTCCGCGCGACACGACGCGACGGGCGGGCTCGCGTTCCGCGGCCTAGGCCGCGTCTTACAAAGCCCCGGGCTCAATTTGTCTCGCGCTTTCGTCGACCCCCTTGCTTGCCGACCCCCTCGCTCGCCGACCCCCGCCGCTGTTGCGGCGCGGCGGCGAGCTTGTTTGACCCTAAGCGCGACGCGAACCGCCGCGCCGCCGAGGGATTTTCGTCCGATATTAATACTCGGAGATATCGGGGCCGTGTTGGCGCCTCGATATACACGCGCAAGAGTGATCGGCACTGATGTCGCGATAAATTCCCCGAAATGACAATACCACGCACGTCGAGGAAAGCTAATTATATGCGATTGATGACTCGTGATTCGTGATTCGCGGTTTATAGAAAGTTTGTAGAAATTTGTCGCGTTCACCAGTCTAAAACCTCCACATTATTTGCGATTAGTGATTCATCGTTTGTACAGTGTAGTTTCTATGCACGATTAACATGCAATTTGACTGATTTGCGCATTTTGATTTCGTCGAAAAACCACTTCGCTGCATAATCGATACAATTGATAAACAATGAATGCGAACTCGACGAATTTGTCAATTCACAGTACTCACGAACTCCTTACGAATAGGAAGTTGCGAATCACAAATAACGCATACTTTGGCGTTAGCTTTAATTCGATCAAATTCGGGTTGAGATTTGTAGAAGAAACTTTCCCGTAGATTCACATTTGCGCGCATATAGTTTACATGAAAAACTTAGGAGGAGAATACTTTGAGCATAAACATTTTAAGTTGATCATAAAAGAATTAAGACTTATGAGTTAATTTTTATTATCTCGTGTATTTATAACTTACGTATTTTTTGGGCAGGAGCGTAGCCAGGATTTTATTTCGGGGGAAGGGGGGAAGATTTAAAAAAAATTAAAATCACAGAACAACTCATAACTTTTTTAATTAAATAAGATAACAATATTCGTTTAGGACATTTTCTTTAGACCTTAAAGCATTTACCATTTCATTTCTCTCTCGGCTTTCAACCTTTCATTTTCATATTTTCATTTTTGGTTCCAGAATTTCGGGGGGGGGGATTTATCCCCCTAATCTCCCCCCGGCTGTGCCACTGATTTTGGGGTCTATTAGAATCAAAGAATCGGTTTGAAAGAAAGAAAGAGGGAGGGGAAGAGAGAGAGAGGGAGAAAGAGAAACGGAGGGACCGATTAATATTGACTGTTTTTGTCAGAGATTTTTTTTCCACGTGTGTTCGCGCGTTACTGCAAACTGACGAATTTTTCATCTTCGATCGCTGCTTCGTTCGATTACAGGCTGGACACCGTTTTACCCCGATTTCTCCGGTGAATGTATATATCACTGCCGGGAGAACGTATCGTGCTGGATGTCGGAGCGTTTCTCGAAACACGCGGCGGCGGTGAAAACGGTGCGAGAGGAGTCGCTTTCACTCCGAGAATAGTCCGCCGCGACGCCGCATATAGATGCGCCGAGGACAAACAGATGATACGGGGCCGAATAAAATGCGCGCGGGGTGTGTTTAGCGGGGTGCGTTGCCGTTCGTAGAGCGCGGGAGTGAACGAGGGAAAGAGGAAGAGAAGAAGAACGAATTCGCAGGCCGGATGGGTGATCGGCATTTCGACGTGCCACATTGATCGATACATGAGTGCCAGAAAGTAAAGAGAGAAAAAGGGAAGAAGCGGAGAAAGAACGCCGACTCTCTCTCTCTCTCTCTCTCTCTCTCTCTCTCTCTCTCTCTTCTCGTGAAAAACGAAAAGCGATTCCTGATCACGGACTTTTCATTCCGCACCCTCGCACCCCACCTCCGGAATGCATCCGATGCGCATTCGCCGACCATGCTCCGATGGTAGCCACTGACGGGGAAAACGAGCTTTCAATGTCGATCGGAACGACTGCTTCCTTGTTAAGCTTTGATTTCTGACATTGCTTCGTTGCCCTCTACCCATTTAGTTCTTATCCGTGGTTATTCGATCTTTTTTATTACATTTTCATCATCCTTATGCTTTTTATACGTTACATCAATCGAATTCTTTACGTCTGTCTGATTGTTCGTAAATCCAAAAGAAATATCGCCGGGAGCGATATTGGTATATATATATAACGAACTTTTAATCCTTTATCGTGCTATGATAATTTCATTGGCACACAAGATCATCTAGTTAACTGTAAATTGTAAATAATTTTAACATCATCTTTTGACGTCTCTGACGTTATAATGCGAAATGATGGCCAAGATGACCAATGGATGTTGCCAGCTCGATTCTTCGTGACAGTAACAATTTAGATCTGTATAATTTATTATCAACTTTGCTGTAATCAGGCCAAATCTTTGTGTAAGCGACAGGTTTACCGTCAGAAACTGAATGTCACGAAAATATATCTTGTGAAAAATTTTTAAAATTTTTTTTCGATGTTCACAATGAGTTCACGGAATAGGTGCACACGCACAGAGGCAACATTTATCTGGAATATTGTCTGGTAGTATTCACCGAGGCATTGCGTTTATAGATCGAATGCAATAATTACTGCTTTGCTGTCTAGACTTCCCTTTGAGAAATGTATTGAATTATTTCGGTACAAATTAAAGATTAAATACGTCACGACGACACGGTCACTTGACGATACGCCAGGGAATACCGGAGGATAATCGATAAAAAAGAAGTTGAAACCTGCTCTTTTGTAAAACTTTAATTCTTAACTTGGCATATTATTGTGGGATTTTTTATTATCTTTACACGGCAATTTGGCCACGTGAAAACTGAATGGAGCAAAATTGAGAATATTTATGTTATTTATATATATATATATAAAATTTTTCATATATAAATATATATAAACATATCTAAACAGATATAAACATATATAAAAATATATAAACATATATAATTATATATGAAATATGTCCATACATAAAATTTTTTTATATATAATCATATATAATCATATATAAATGTATAGAAAAGTTATATATGATTATATATAATTATATATGAAAATTTTTATGTATGGACATATTTCATACATAATTATATATGTTTATATACGTTTATATGTGTTTATATATGTTTATATGTGTTTATATATGTTTATATATGTTTATACATGTTTATACATGTTTATATATGTTTATATATGAAAAATTTTTTACCGGATATAAAAAGGATACATAAAAAGAGAATTATTCACCGTACAGTCAAACGAGCCCTGAGCTGCGAGCGTTAGAAGTTTGTAAGTGTTATTTGTTGTCATCCCGCGGAATCGATAAATCGCGAGCGCTGAGTTTACGATTATACATCGTGCGACGAATGGAGACAAGCGGGTGCTTGTCAAAGTCGCCTCGCCGTGCTCCGCTCGAGGCATCCGTAGGCGATCCCTCTCGCTCATACGTCTCCGGAGATTTTCGGTAAACGCAGAGCGATTCCGAGATTCACGCTCACGGGCGAGAATATCTCGCACTTAAGCGCGCCTCCGTATTCCCGGCCACGCGATTATTCGGAATTTATTCAGTCGTTGCGATCCGCGGGTGCATTATCGCGCCTGCTGCGGGTACATTAGCGCGTTTATATGTGCCGCGTGTACGCGCGCACGTGGTGAGATGCTTACGCATATATCGCTGCCAGAATCTACGATTGGTAAAACGATGGTCTGTGTTTCGACCCGGCAGCATTTTGTTTCGGCAAAGCCCTCTCGGCTTGCGCGCGGCCCTAAATCGAGGCTCGAGCCGACGTATCCTTCGGGGTTTACGACGACCGCCGGCATAAGTCGACTGACAAAAAATTGTTTTGCGTCGTGCCGTCGTATAAATATTCATTAAAGACGATATGAGGGACGCGTTCCGTTCGGTCCTCCGAATCCCAGAAGACAGACGGTTCTGTACCTAAGAGGGATCACGTACAAAAAAGTGTACCCTCAAATATTTAATTATAAATAATATAAAACACAGTATTGTTATATTAATCGACAACAACTGGCCACGCACGGAAAGAACCCTATATAGTAGCACAACTTATTGGTGCAATATTGGCTAGCAATGTATATCCAATTTTTCCCATATTGGTCCAATATTGTAAAGTAGACGCTGTCTGTTTTTTAGCTAATATTGAATTCTAATATTGGACCAATACATTAATTTCATCTTTTACCAAGATTGGCTAACAATATATATCCAATTTTTTATATTGGGTGTGAATTGATTCCCAATATTGGTCCAACATTGTAAAGTAGACGCCTCCTCTTATTTAGCCGATATTGGTTAATCATATAATTATACTTTCCAAGTAAGATTTCTTTACTTTCATCTTAGAATCCACTTTTGGGGACTCTCCTTTAAAGAATCATATTATTAGAACATGAGTGAATAATCTTATAATGCTGCGTCTTATATTCCATCTTGTATGGTTTTTTACTCACGAGAAATACGAGAAGTCCGCGTCCATCTGGTAGTGGTGCCGCGTACTGCTCATGGAAAATCTTGCTTGGCCAATGCACTTCCAATGTAAACGCAATACCGTGTAAGTATTGGCACGTAATATTGGCAGCACATTTACATTTATTTTCTAACCAACATTGGTGTATCGTGGATACTACTATATTGGCAGCGTATTTAGATTTATTTTATAACCAATATTGGTGTCATCATGGGCGCTGCAATATTGGCAGTGCACTTACATTTTGTTAACAACCAATATTGGCCTTGCATTGGCCAATATTGGCCAAGACATTCCCAATATAACCAATATTTGGCCAATATGTACCAATGCATTGCCAATATTTTGTGCTACTAGGGAACAATTTTTCTGAAGTATCTAAAAATTTAGCCAGATACAGATCAGAAAATAATTATGTTGGATCTACCAAAATCATTATGTAGGACGCTCAAGCATAATGACAATGCTGCAAAAAGTTTTGACATTCTAGCAAACAGCTTGAGCCAACATAATTATTTTCTGATCTGTATCTGACGAAATTTTTAGATACTTCAGCAAAACCGTTCTTTCCGTGCGATTTATTTCAAACCAAAAACATGCTACAACGTTTCAACCCTTGATTTGGGTCCTTCGCAAGTACACAACTGAAATCAATATTTTATACTATTTTTATAATATTTAATATTTACAATATTTTATATATAATATAAAAGTTATCGAGAGTTTATCGAAGTTGTCTATACGCGTGTACGTCTAATTTATATTCTAGTTATCCTCGCAGATTTCTTCTTGAGAAAAAATAAGAATTGCTTCCATGGCTTATACTATCTTCTGCTATAAATTTCTTCTTTCCTCTTTCTTCTTCTCTTCCCCATCCCCGTCGACGACGTCGTTTCACCGGCGTGTGGCTTATGCTGCACGATTTTATCATCTAATTAGAGCCGAATTCGCGCGCACCGCTCACAGTCACGCGCGTTACCGCAATTATGTCATGATTACGTGGCGTGATTACGTGGGTTTGTATTACGACGCTGTGTAATGCGCATCACGGGGGCCGTTCGAAAGGGCTTTCGAACGTGGCCGGATTAATTGAATGCGAGGTATTAGCGATCGCGCGGATAACAAAACGCACGGTTGTGACTTTTGAAACGAAATGTGGCGAATTCACCAGAAATACTTCGAAGTGCAATCCTCAATGGAATGCCTCGGCATTTAGATATTTTCGCGAGCATTCCTATCTCATCTCGCGCATATCGTAATCTTTTTCGCAGCATAAACCGTAACTGTGTAATCCCCGAGATAGCAACCGTGTTTAGATAAATCTCCTGATGAAATTATGTCGGAGTGCAAATCCTAAATTTATGCCGCATCGTCGTGAATCATCCTGCATATGGCTCTCTTGGCATATACGTTGGTAACTCAAGTACTTGGACGACAAGGCTAGAGACAGCTTCAGTCGGCTTGTCATAGTGCATTCTCATTATTTAGAGAGGCTGCATTACGTTTTATGCTCTCGGGACGAAGCCGGAATATAACGATGTTGAGATAAGCTTTTATATATATCTTATTATAATGATTTCTATTATAGAAACGATATTCTCTCTCTTATATAGTCGTTCTACCTTCCAGGTTTTCAATGCTTTTTGAATCTTTTTTAAAATGTTATTAAATGTCTTATAAAAAGACAGCGATGTATATGTGTAAAACAATTTATATTATATTACGTAATGAGAAGAACCCATTTTCAAATGGGTTATATGTAGTCTTTTCTACTACATGCAATATTTGCATAAAAATCCGTATGGACGGATATTCATTCAGCAGCAGTAATGATGAAGGCAAGTAGGATTAGCTATTATGTGTTTCGCGCTCAAGACCATGCGTAAATAATGAAATCCGACGAAAGTGATATCGTTTTATACGTATCTCACTATCGACCCAAACAACGGGGAACGGTGAACAAATATGCGGTGTATTCGATTTTCAATTTGCGCATCCATCGATGCGCTTTCTGGCCGCTGGTGCGCCAGCGGTGACCCAATTTCGCGAACTTCGAGCACGGGCTTCGAGCACGGCGTCGGAGAAGCAAATTGGGTAACGATAATTCCAGCGATTCCACCCATCGCCGCTTCCCACCTATCGTCGTCACGCTCCGCTCGCGAATATCTGCAGGATGATCCTCGACCATTGGATAAACTGAAGCACGGCCGGATTAATGGTTCACTCGAATACAACCGGAGAATTCGTATTCCCTACAACTTGGCGGAGATTAATTCGCTACGTTACGAAGTCGCTAAGTCTCGGTTATGATTAGGATATATCACACGTCACTCGAACGGTTTCAGCAGTTTGGAATAAAGCTATAAAGACGTTGGTCGATATCTATATGTATTTTCGGAACATGGATATCTCACTCACGCACTCTACATTTCTCAGTTTTGTCTTTCCGTTTTAACTGCTCTGTGTTGATCGAACGTATATCCTCGTCGATTAATATTTTCAATGTGAAAAGATATATATATATATATATATATATATATATTTGACAATGTTTTTACGGCTTTAAAATATGCTACAGTAAATTTTCGACTCGATTCTTTTTAGTGAAGAAATGATAGAGACTATACGTCACCCCCTTTCTTATCCTACTTTAAAATTCTTAAATATTACGGTCCATAAGTTTGCCTCTTCTTCCGTTATGTAAAAATATCTTCACAAGCAATAAATAATAAATTAAAATAGACAGAAGTAAAAACTATGGCGGAAAAAGCAACTGTGATTCCACAGATGGATAATAATTAATAGTTAATTTATGATGTTAATAACCAATTAGGTCGTGTTTTCTTGAGTTATAATTAATATTAAATATTAAATCAATAATACTACAATTTTGATCAAATTAAAAATAGAACTGATGTTATTGCACTCTTGGCGTACTTTGTTCTATATTGCTTTGCGAAGAATGCTTGTGCAGTGAACGCGTTTTCTTTTGGTTGTTCCACAAACGTATTCGGATCGCGTTAAACAGCAGTCACCGTCAAAAGACAAGCGAAGAGAATTTTATTACACGAACGTAAATCTTACAAAGGAAAAATGCGCAGAATACATTTCCGTTTAATTCTTTATATACAAAATAGTCCTGCTCCGAAATTGAAGCAAATAGATATTATTAGTATAAAACCACAGAAGAGATTTGTTTCGACTCAGCTGGCCAATTTTTAATTTAAATTAATATATCGCGAATCGCGACGTTTTTCGACCATGGGTTTTGGTCCTTTCTAAAGAGAGTGAAACTAATTTTAATTAGTAAAGAATTTGTTGTGCGAAAAATTTTATTTCAGTCAGGATTTGAACCTGGACCTCCCTACAATACGTGCAGGCGTCGTATTGCAATAAAATTTTTCGCACACACAACAAATTCTTTACATTAAAATTAATTTCACTCTCTTTAGAAAGGACCAAAATCCATGGTCGAAAAACGTCGCGATTCGCGATATATTAATTAAAATTAAAAATTGGCCAGTTGAGTCGAAACAAATCTCTTCTATGGTTTAATATTTACTGGCGAAGAACATCCCATCTCTTGTTTATTATTAGTATAACCAAAATAAAAATATTTTTTTGCTTTCCATAATTTGTAATTAGATTTTTCCCGGAATGTGGTGTAAATTATGATACATAATTGTATTGATTGTATAGTATAATTTTATTTTACACTACGCGATGCGAGAACTAGTCTGTTTCATCATTATTTTTAATATTGGATTTTTAATATGTTTTTAATAATTTTATGGAATTGTAAAGGAACAAAATGAATATATAGGCTTTAGAAGAGGGGAGACAAAAGCAGAGAGAAAATGTAGAAAGCGCAATTAAAACCAGAACTTATTATTACTTACCGGGGGAATCAAGCGGAGTAGCGCGATCGATGGTTTCCTATCGGGAGGCATTCGCGCGATATATAGAGTTAGTCGATTTAATTCGAATCCGTCGTCACCCCTAATCCCCCTATTGAGAATCCATTATTTCCGAGCACGCTCGCTCGGCCTCCATCGCGAATGATATGCTCGCGACGTGCCCTGTTTCATTTGCGTCGCGAGATGAAACGCCGCGCGCACGGAACAGCTACATCAAGAGAAAGAGAGCGTGGCTCTACATTCGTTCTCTTATTTACAGAATGGAGAGTCGCCGCAGTACGTGACGGACAGACTTCGGCAATTCTCGGATCCTTTGGCAAGGTTTCAACCAATTAACGGTGAGTGGTATTACTCGCGTTCCACCCTGCGTACGGTTGCTTACAAATTTAGGCTCTCGGGGGAAAGTACTTAACGCCGAGATGCCCGCCCGTCCCCTTTGCTCCGTGACACATCTTCCAGCAACCGTAACTAGGATTCTGTGTCTATGTGTGTGTGTGTGTGTGAATTACATAATATAAAGAAACGGTACCGACACGTCGGTTATTGTGGCGATAATTTTAACTGTTGCTTTAATAATGTTGTAACAGTGACAATGGCGAGAATATTTACAGCAGTCAGTTCAGCCTTGAATACTGCAACAAATATGATATTAATAGAAAGTTACCGCGATTAAATATTGCATTAGTTGGGTTGTATCGTGTGAGGTTCAACTTACTGTTAGATTTATCCTTATCAAAATTTGTTGTGTATTTTGTAGTGGAAGAATTTAAATTTTTCTTTCTTTTAGCGAACGCTTTACTTTATAAAATTTCTTTATTAGAAGTGTTTTTTCTTGGTAATTAACATTGCAATTAGAATGAAAATTTCAATTATTAATATTACTTATTTTATATTATTGGAGAAGTTATTATATATATATAAACTAAAGAAAATTATATATATAAACTAAAGAAAAGTTTTAATTTTCGTCTTTCAATTTCCGAGTATGTAATCCTTAAGTTATGACTATGACTTCGCGATGCTAGATTACGTTTTCTTTATTGTGGAGTGCACGTGGCACGGAAAGATCGTTAGAAAAAAGATCGTATGATATCTTTCTGTGGCGCGTATTCTTTCGCAGAAGAAACGGCGAAATGATTAGTGCACCGTGTGCCCGCAGTCCCATGAATTCTCGTCGCTTATGACTCGTTCTGTCACGCAAAAAATCGTCAACATCTGCATCACATAAGGCAGCATTAGTACACAAGTCGTTATGCAGCTTCAAGATGCAAGAGTCCATAAGATCAAATTCGCGTTCGTTATCTCGCGCGCATATCGAGTAAAAATAGACGATATTTACGTAAAAATAGATGGACAAGTATAGTTTTCTGATACACGTATGTAGGTGCTCCCGAACCACCATATAATATGTTTTTAACTATAACAAAGACGGAATTACTTTGTACTGGACGAAGATTTAATAAAAAGACAATATTTGTCGTTCTTGATAATTTTCTATTTTGATTAATTGATTAATATTATATAAATCTCAAATTATACATCTGTAATGATATGTAATTAAAATTAATTTAAAATATATTTAAAATTTTTTAGTCGACAACGACTGGCCACAGTTTATTTCAACTAAAAAATTACACGATGTTTCGACCCTTGGTTTGGGTCCTTCTCAAGTACACTACAAACAACAATTTATTTAGTCATACATAATAATCGAAAAATATTGAGATGTGAAATTCACATAACTAATTTTAACATAGAGGAGCGTTACCTAATATAATTGAGAAGGACCCAAACCAAGGGTCGAAGCGTCGTGTAATTTTTGAGTTGAAATAAACTGTGGCCAGTCGTTGTCGACTAATTTTAAATATATTTAGAATTATATTACTGGCGGTCTAACTATATATACATTTCTAAAATTAATTTGTATTTAAAAATTGAAAAGGATTAAGGATCCAAATTAAATTCAAGAAATTGCAACATTATGACATATTGTTAATTTAAGAAGTATGTATCGCATCGCAAGTAGATACAAGTATGATTGAGTAATCTTGAAAGTAATAATTGTATTTATCCAGAACAAATAATATTACTATCGTGTTTGATAATTCTATATGTGTGGAAACCATAAGTTTCTACCGTACAGAGATATCGAAGATGTTGCCGGCGGCTATAGGTCAGATACAAAAATAATACCTCATATCGTCTGAGTCACGATTGGTCGCGCGAACTCATCTAAAATAGTTTAACGGCGCGCAAACAGAAGCGATAAGACTCCGCCGCGATCGAAACTTCCGTCGTTTCCGTTTCCTTTTCAAGCCGCTGCTTCGCCGTTAAGTTGCTCGGGGAGCAATATCTCCAGAGCAAAGGCGACAGCTTGCGCGAGTATTAACGTTAGAATCGGCGGCCGTGTTTCGTGCGTGTCGCGTGATCTCCGGGTGCGGAGGTACCGAGGCGCGTCTTACAAAGTAAACCGACACGGATGATCTAAAATGGCGGGTTACTCGCACACACACCCCGGCAGGTATTTTTAAGCAGATTAATGTCGGACACGAGACGGGGCATTAAGCAGATCGGTATTAATGAGTTTTGTCATCCCTGAGTGACACCCGAGTCTCCGTTCGGTTACACTCGCCGCTATAGATAGCCCACCCGTGCGCAGCTTCTGCGGTGCAACACTTCTCCCCACGGTTTCGCTCGCGCGCGTAAAGACGATATATCGCGCCTACGAAAATCTTCGGTTGTACGTGGAAACTGACGAGATTATCTGACGCGCTCGTGCTCGCGAGCTGTGCTAAAAGAGCAGGGTGAGTTGGCGCGCAGAATCCGATTAAGCGGACAGTGTCATTCCGTTGACATCGGATGTAGAAGCGAGCTGAATAAAACGGGATAAGAGATGAGGGAAGAGGCTGCTGTTTGTACCTATTTGGCAGGAAAGTGCGGTGTACCTAATAAAATCCCCGATTTTCCTTTTTGTACTTGAGGAGACAATTTCAATTGTACACGGAAAGAACGATTTTGCTGAAATATATAAAAATTTGGCCAGATACAGATCTGAAAATAA
>NJRQ01000242.1:56450-84978 GCA_003063805.1 Aphaenogaster ashmeadi | reverse complement strand
TTTTTTTTCAGTGTGATTTATTTGTTTGATGGAAGCGCGATTTTCGCAATATGAATGATTCAGCTTCTAAATCATATATCATGTTTAATATTAAATTCAATTTCGCAGGTCTTGTTATCATCTCTACGTTGGTTCATGAATAAGCGAGGCAGGCGCGATTTCGCAATGCGCGTATAATTCTGCGAACATAATTCCGATTAGTCTATATGAGAGAATCATGGCTGCAACGACACTCACGAAGCTCTACTGTTTAAATAAATTCGGAATTATGGCATCACAAAGTCACGTCATACGTAATACTGAATTCAATGTAAGAAAGAACCACAATTATTCTTCCAAATCAATCGTATATCTAGGACCATAGTATTTTTTAATGTCAAAACTGTCAACTAAATAATCACCGAATAATATTATCGGAGTGATTTGTAAAAATAAACACGTGAGGCGGGTGAACGTCTCGACGTGATTGTGAAATCTTATTGCCAGAATCCTGAATGTTAATATCTTCGACAGTCGCATGATCGACGAGTGAACCGATCCTGCGCCCGAAGAAGGTGTTTCCGAAGAAGTCGCGATCCATTTAGGACACCGGATGCTTAGGACAGCGAGTAAACTGAGACGACTTAATTGCATTTCCATCTTCAAAGACGTGTCCTAGACGATTTGCTGAATGTGCGCGGACCTCCTCCAACGGCACAACGTACCTTTGATTCCTCCTCATTAGCGAGAAACGCATCGGTGACTCCGAACTTCCCGGGGACAAGAGGCTCTAAGTGCGCTCGTCGCGGCATTAACCCGCCGGAATTCTCTTTTTCTTTTTTTTCTCTTAAAAGAAAGTCCACCGAGAACATTAAGCCTTCGCACCCGAAATTATTCTACGTGGGCGAAGTGCAACCTATTTTAATGATGTACGCAGGGACGAGTCGGTCGAACTGACAAACTAATTAGTATAGGATGCCTCATAGCTTTTGCTCGGTTTCGAGGAAAAGACCGCTTATTGCATATGAACCTATGATTCTCTCTATGAAATATTTTTAAGTCTTACGAGAATATTACAGCAAAGCTCAAATCGTTTTTTTTTAACTCCGACGAAAAGCCTTTTTATTTCTGAAACATTTTACATAATGCTGTATTCTTTCTAATTATTGTCATAACAATATATTATATTAAATCACGCTATGAGTTGGTCAACATTTATTTATATACTGTTATGCACGATTACACCGATTATATCATTTAGAGTTAAACAAATTCTTTATGATTTGACATAGGCACATCGTTTTCTATGCCTATCTATATATATATTTATAGATGCGCTTCCGTTCTCAAATCTATCTCCCGTTTCTTCGTTGACCAGTTATTTCTGTCGTTCTTACCAAACGTTACAGACATTACAATTTAATTCACCGATTTGCTGAGTCGATTAGAGCGCCTCGGCACGATATATAACGAGCTATTAATAAAAACTTATATAAAAATTGAAATAAACAATTTCTGCGTAAATAGAATTAAACATTTTGGTTCTTCGAAAAATCTTTACGTTTTGTCATCATACTAGGCTACTTTAAACACAATAGAAGGATATGATTATCAGAATACGCAAGAAGTCTAAAATTATTATTTTTTAATATTTGAATTATGTCTGCTTATATAATTGCGGCATTTCATTCTTTATTATTCCGACGATGAATTATAGATGAAGGAATCATACATCAGAGATATCTGTCTGTCTGCGTACGCGTCGAGAATTACATTGCGGTTGACAGAGTTGTCAGTCCTGTAAATAATTTACGCCACCATCGAGATCTATTCGGTGTCGTGATTGCGCGGTGTACCGAACGAATCTGGCAAGCAATCTAGGCGATATATCATCTGCAGAAGTATGACAGCGGGTATCATACGTCCCGTGATTTATAAATAAATATTCGGCGCACTCCAACGTTCGTGCCTTGCCAAACAATCGTTTCAATCGTGATTAACGTTTGTTGCGGGATATTTCTGTGCTGATTTTCGGAAAGCCTCTTGTCTCGGGGCAATATATAAGTAACGATGGAAAAATACAGGACGTTCTCTTCGGACCTTCAAAGCGTACGCGATCAAACAAAGTGGGATACTCACGTAAAACCTATTGACAACATCTTTATTTACAAACACTATATCATATTCTAACACTAGTTAGTTTCATTAATATTAAAATTTTAAATGTTGTCGAGGTCCTCATTTGTGACATAAAGAGACATTAATTTATGATTTGATGAAAGAACATTGGATGCGACAAGTCAGACAGAATGCTTACTGAGAAAAGAACACGTTTGTCTGAATTGAATATAGTTTACAAGTAGTACAGTTTGCAGTATACAAAGTTTAGACTTTAATTTTTTTCGTGCAATTCTATTAAACTACTAATTTTCCGTAATTTTTTTTACTGTTTTTATTCTTACTTTATGATATGCGCCATTTCCATATTATCGGATGCTAAGCGGGAGCTATACAGAATCTTCTTTACATTTTCTCATTATCCTAGCATCTAAGACTCATGAATATTCATGGCCTCCTCGAATCTACGTTGTTTTTAATTTTATGGAGATTGAAGGCGCTGAGAGTCAGAGTTTTCGCAATATTTATGAGAAATTAGGCGTCGATGACGGCGTATATACATATATATTATCCCCATGTAATTATATACCTATATATAGAGTTTAAATAAGTAACTTCTACAAACTTCATTTGCGCGATCTTTTTTTAATCCGGAATCGATTTTTCTTTAGCGAAAGTTTGATTAGATCCCATTTTTCTTCGCAATTCTTTTATTTCTGGAGCTAAATGTGTTAGCAACTAAGTTTCCAATTAAAATTTTATCAAAATGACGTTCACTTAAAATTAAATAAAAATCTCTTCATCGATTTCAGCGAAGAATTGCTTCGTGAAAAATTATTCTCAATTGCTTGTCGTTTGAAGTTTACTATCCTTTCGATATTTTTGTTAAGCAAATATTGACTGGACAAACAACCCAATTTGGAAAATTGGGAATTAATCACTACCACCCTTTTTACAAGGGGTGAATAAAAAATGAGAGAAAGAGAAGATTGAAACTACCTATCTTCTCTTCGTATTCATCGAGGCATGTCGGCGCATTCGTCGTTCCAACTAATATTATTAGTTTCGTGCTGCCCGTTTTCTTGGTTACGCTCTTAGCAGATATATCTTTATCCGCATTTTCGTGCCAGCGACACGTCCGAAATGCTTGTGAGTGTGGGTGGTTAATTAGTCATCAACGCATTCGATGCTCTCGTGAGAGCTCATATTTGCACTATAATCATTAGAGTTAGAGTTGCTAAATATTCCTTTACCTATAAATATCTAAATATATTGCATTTTTAATATAATTCCTTTTTTCTATATACATTATTAATCTCAAAATTGATAAATTGAACCTAACCACCAGTGATAAATTAACGGTAATATTCAATAGTCGACAACAACTGGCCACATTTATTAAAGATATAAATTAAGTTACAACGTTTCGACCCTTGGTTTGGGTCCTTTTCAAGTGAAACTAATAGTTATATATAAAAAAACATTCTTCCTAACATGACAAATCCTCATCCATGAGACCGTTTCCTGACGAACATATCAAGGTTGTCATGTATATCAAAGAGTAAAAATCAAGTCTACAACCGGCTCTTGACATGTGCATACATTTTGATAATCTATTGTAATTTTATTAACTTCGTTGTGATATCTATTTTACTTTCGACAATGCATAGATATATACGTTTAGTGACATCTAATTCTAATGACTTCTTTTTTGTTTATGATTTTTACTCTTTGACATACATGCATGACAACCTTGATATGTTCGTCAGGGAACGGTCTCATGGATGAGGATTTGTCATGTTAGGAAGAATGTTTTTTTATATATAACTATTAGTTTCACTTGAAAAGGACCCAAACCAAGGGTCGAAACGTTGTAACTTAATTTATATCTTTAATAAATGTGGCCAGTTGTTGTCGACTATTGAATATTACCATTATTAATCTCTTTAGCTTTTATGTTTTGTGCATGCTTTATGTTTAACTTTGAGTAAATTCAACTTTTTGCTTAGAGATAACTAACAAATGCTACAATGCAAAAATGTTATACAAATAGATACATAATTAGAAACTCCTTTTCTATTTATCTATAAATATTTCTATGAATATCTAGTTGTATATTTTGTATAATCGAAATTAAGAAGGAATTTAATGCCTTGCAAGAATATATTTTAATTAAGTAAGCGAGTATATATTGCCTCTATAGGAACGATTACTTTTTGTATAACGTTTATATTCGGTACTGCATAAATTACACAAATTATATAACCATTAGGATACATGTGGATACATGTACTTTCCACGTAGGCGGAAAAAACGAGTCGAATTTAAGAGAGAAAGACGGAAGTGCGCACCGGTGCCAAGAATAACGGCTTCAAAGCCCTTAACGTCGCAGTACATAACTTATGCAAATGCTTTCTCCGCGGCGAAGGACAACGAGAAGTGGAAAGAAGAAGCCGACCCCGACTCCCGTTCGGGAAGCGCTCGCAATTCATCCGTATCTAGATATACACTGCGACGGAGACGGAGGATGGTCAAAGAGCACCTAAAGTTCGCTTAAACGTAGTTTGTACTTCGCACACAGTGTGCACGTTGCTCTCGTATTTGCAAGACTCCGCTCGTTGCCCTGGAATCGCGATGATCTTTTTGCGCTAAACGCGGCGTGAAAATGAAGTCTGAGTCTTGCGCTGAAATTTCAGCTTGTTAAAAAGGGAGTATTCTAGCATTCTACACACAGAAAAACGGGATGAGGCGACGTTGTACAAATAACCGACGCAAAGTATACACGATTTTTTTTGAGGCGTTATTTTAATGTCGCTCGTATTCTTGTATTCCAGGTTTCGAGCAGGCCGAGGCGTTGTCCTCGCAAAATAACGGGAGCAGCCTGGACTGTCTTAGTATGATCGTGCAAAGCATCAATGGGCCGTTGCAGCCGTCGTCCGAAAGTCATTATTCGTCGCATCACTGAAGGTGCACGGTACCGAGACTTAATCCTTCCAGATCGGTCTCTTTCCTTAGCTCTTACGGCGGCGATGTGTGCCATTCGATATTTCAAGCGAATACACGTACACGGCCAAAGACCTGACTGCCTCTCCTCGAAATAATCCTATCGTATTGCGCAGGATGCTTCAAAAATCATTGAAGGCGTATTTTCAGTGATTTGCGAATAAGCGAGTGAAGATGAATGATACCTGTAACGTTATTAACTCGTCAATAACGAATAATAGCTAATCATGTAATTAAAAAGAAGGAGAATGGTCGTGTGCGTTTCTAACTTAAGAATCTCTAGAGAAGAAGTACGCGATTTCTGAAACACCGTATAAATTCTGATCGGCATGCCGAACGGACTGGCGCTCGATTTTTATCGAAACGAGAATTATGGGCATTGCGAGCGATTGATAAGTCCAGGAAGTTCGATGAAAGCACGCAAACATAGTATAGGTTTCCGATTGTTACCGATAAATCTATGCGAAATATCGGAAGTGCTGTGGAATAGTCAAATATTTTATCTATACCAAAGGAAAATATCTCAAAGGATAATCTGAGCCTCTCTGCGCGAGCGTAACTTGAGATATTGTAGCTAGGTATGCAGAGTGGATAAGCAGAGACGAAAATTTATAGCAGAATAAAAATTTACTACGAGGCAATTACTTGTTGCAACTTTTTTACGATTACTTTAATTTTAAATATTTATGAAGTGAGAACAATCCTATTAATGCTTGTAATACGATTTTCTAAAAGATTTGTTTCCAACTTGTCCGCTTTTAGCGATATTGATCTATAACAAATGTAAAATGCAAAACGACGAGAGTGCCAAAAAAATTTTCTTTCTATAATATATTTCATGTTTTCTCCATGACAAGGAAATAAAATTTCCTGTATTTCTTGTCAGAAATAGCAAATGCTTTCTTTTCACTTTTATCTCTTTGTAATTGTAACGTATTCTTAATATAGAGCTTTTTTTCTAATTAGATATATAATTATCTTCCCGCATTTGTATCGTTTTGCATTTGGAGTCTAAAATTATGAATCCAGTTCCTGACGTGACGAAAAGCCCTTTTGCCTTATGAAAGTTTCACGCGAGACGTTTGTCTTCCGATATGCTCAACAATTTTTCCTCGGAACAAATCGCCGAATTTTTCATGTGCCTGCAAGCGAGCACGTAGTACGTAAGAGAGCTTCATCAATACCGCGATAATGTAAATATGTGAAATTATGAAGCAATAAAGAGAAATAATATAGAAAAGCGTGATTTCTCTTCTACTCATTTTTCGACGTGTTCGCGCTTATGTCGGATTTTCAGAGCGCTCCTTCGTGTATTCTCTTTAACAAGCTTTCGTCAGATAGCGGCCGAGAGTCATTCATCAGACAGTGGATAATTAATCAGCCGGCTAACCATCGCCACGCTAAGGACCACATATTTTAACGCTATACGCCTTAGCCATATTACATGACCGTCATATGTGATTAATGAAGTATCGGCATTTGCAAACGTATCCTCGAATATCTAAACGCTGATCCTTCAGTCGTTCTTACTCAGATAAAATTCTATGATCGATTTTAAGGAGGAAACGAACATCCCACTTCGATACGCGAATATATCGTTAAAACTGTTTAACATGCGTCGGAAAGGCGCCAAGCAGCTTGTTGGAACGACTGCGCCTATACATTTTCACGATACGACGCCACTTTGTACTCCACCATCCGAGGAAAACGAAATAAAATGTCAGCTGTCGCGCCATCGCTTCCACTCCAAGTGTCACTTCCTCCGCATTCTTACCTAAACGGAAATCTCGAGTGCCTTGAGTGTCGTAAAAACTCTCTTTCCAGCGCATCGCGGAAAGCTGCATCGATAGATACGTTGAGCACCGTAAACTCTCGGTATGTATAAATTTCCAATCCAATATAAATATTTCCAATCTTCCATAAATCACAATAAATTGTCAATAGCTATGGTTATTCAATGATTTTGATTTTCGATGATGAATGATGTCTTCAATGACGAAAATATCGCGCGATAACTCATTTAACATATATGACGAAGCAAGTTTTTTTTAGCTCAAGTATAATTCGTAGTAAAACGAAAATTGTATTGAGATTAATTGCATGAATCGTGTGCTACGTTTTACATTGCGTGGAAAAGCGAATGCTTCTGCTTCTACCTCTACAGCCTCGCCGAAAGCGTTCACGTTACTTTCATTCGTGCGACCCTTAAGTACGACGCGTCCTTTGACCGGGTCACCGACGACTGTCGTGTCACCGAGGACAGCTGAAATTGCCGGCGATTTATGAGATAGGCACGAAGAGACGCTCGCTAGCCGTGAAAGCCGTGACACGGGAAATCGGAGCGGAGGGATCGCAGAGAGAGAGAGAGAGAGAGAGAGAGAGAGAGAGAGAGAGAGAGAGAGAGAGAGAGAGAGACCGGACATATCCTACGGCCGCAGTAAATCCGAAAGCTCGTCGCACGGCTTCGCCGGAGTATCGGCACGTTTTCAAAACAGGGCACGTCCCACGAGGCACGTCGAATGCATCTGCGCCCATTCGTCACGCTGCGCTATTAACGGCAAATTTAGAATCGGAGATTCTTATGGAGATTCCCCCCTCTCTCTCTCTTCCTCTCTTTCTTTCCCTGCTTTTCCCATATCCTGTAAAGCACCCTCCATATATCGCCGATGTTTTGCCACGATAGATCGCCACCCGATGCCGAGGTCGCACGGCGTTTCTGAAGGATCCTACAATGCTGTGTCCTGAAAAGCTCTCCACGAAGCGCGACCTGCAGTTCACACGAAGCCGCGCGCCTTCATTATTCCGAGCTTTCGCAGCCTCATAGGAATTGACACACACAAAAGAAGCGCACAGAGATGATTACAATGCAGATGAAAGGGTGTTTTTAAGCTGCAGCTTTTCTGTACCTTCTTCCCATGGAGACTGGCGCCAGTTTTTCAATTAGTTGATGCGCATATCAATTAGTCCTCTCAGCAGAGAGATATCACTCACTTCGACGGCCGCGATCGATGTATTGAAGATAAAACTGTAACTTTATATTCTTTTTGCATTTAAAACAACATAGGCATATCTCCGCGAAAGAAGAAAGAAAAAAGAAGGTACAAGTATTATATATATAATATATATATTTATATATACAAATCGGTTTATATATATAACGTTCTCCGACGACTTCCAATTGCCACTGTTCTCTATCGTTACATTGGTCGTCCGTTTATACTTATAAATTAACTTATAAATAATTTATAAATAACTTTTACTTATAAATAACTTATAAATAATTTATACTCATAAGTTAGTAGATGTCATGGACCATGCATCTATATTTAGTCTCTCGCATAAATTAAATCTCTAGCAAATTCGGGATTATCTTCCTTCAGATCGGTCATTTGTCACGCAGTATCGCCAGTCACCGCCAGACCTGGCCGGTTGTTCGTGGGCTGTTTGTTCGCACGGCTGTTTCTTTAACACGCATACATTTCCCGGTGCAGAATCCGCGTCGAATTTCAAAGCGCTCGCTCCCTGTCTTCCCTCTGGCCAAGTAATCACGCGCGGAAGCTTTCACCGTGCGTTTAATACGCCGGAAAGCGTTTTCCAGATGCTCTCCCTCGTAAAGCATTGAGACACGACCGACGCGTTTGTTTCGCGCGATGTGTCTCCCGCCCGCGATGCACATCCGCTTTCGTAATGCACAATAGCGCACGTAATTTGTAATTACTTATTTAATCCATTGAATGGGACCGCTGCCGACGGGATATCTGGCTTAAGGGAATTCTGTCGTGCATTTACAATCTAGGTTCTTCCCCGGAGGATTTATATCTGTTGCGTCTCTATCGGTAGACATGAATCTTTTAGAACAATTGTACGAAAACTGGAGATCAATTAAAATATTTCTTGACCGAATCTTTAAAATTTACGAATTTTAGGATCTCATAAAAAATTTTTACGAAGGTAGAAACCGTAAGGTAGGTACATAAAAAACATTTAAAGTGTATATATATCATTAACTAAAAAGATAATTGCTCAAAAATAGATATGAAATCGATCTAATTAGCCAAGTATTACTGACAATGAGACAAACCTGAATCTTAATAAAAAAAACACTTTTGAAGATACATATGTTTAATGCACATGTTTAATTACTAGAATTTTATTTTATTTTCTGTGACTCTAAGTGCCCTTAGATTATTGAAGGTAGGTTTAGTTCCTGAGGTATTTTATTTGAAAATTCGTTTCGCAAGGATTCCAGATAAGCTTGATAGCACGTTTATGCAGTGACATAATTACATGTTCAGTTATACTTTTCTTATGTATTGCGTCGTTTAATAAAAGCATATAACGTATTTAATTATATCGCCAATTTGTACTAATGTAACTAAAAATAGAACTGACCAGAATTTTAGTAATAAATCTTCAAAATTAATACTTGCTTTTTTTAATTAGCTGGAACAGTTGTGGCATCAGGTAATTAAATATAGTAATTTTGTTAAATCAGGAATGTACACAAAAAATTTTCCTTTGTGAATAAATAAAAAAGAATGATAGGGCGAAATTAAGAATCTGTAATTCATAGCTCAAAGGCACAAATATCATTTTAACGTCATTCTCATGGTTTATTTGACTTACTGAAACCGAGTTCCCCAATACCACATAGCGCCTGCAGTATTCTAATACTGTACGAAACATGCAGATAGTTGAGCGTATATTGCAACACAACGACACGTGAAGCTCTCAACTTTGGCGCAACATCTGTTGACCCCCTGCAGCGCGCGACCCTTTAGACTCCTCGGAAACTTCGATATCTCGAGGGTCCCTCCGTAACAAGTGCACACTTCACCATCACCCATCGTGAAGATGAACCGATGTATCGGAAGTTTTGGTGCAAAAAGAATAGAGAGGCGTTAGTTTGCGGAAGATTATCGAACAATATAATATGCAAACGCTTATATAATTTCAAATTTTCCCTTGATAAAAAAAAGATACAGACACTATTATCGAATATGAATATGAAAGAAAGCCAATATCGGTCGCGGCGGATCTTGGTGCCTAATAACAATTATTTTGTGAATTTTCCTACTCATGCGAACTGCGCGCCGCAAAGTTGGTCTTGAAACACAATCCTTACATGAAGCCGGAATTAATGCCCATGTTAAATTGACAAGCAATTTAATAATTTTGATGCTAACAAGCATCTATACGATCCCCTCTATCCCGAAAACTGTAAAGAAAAACTATATTATCGTATTATCTTAATTTCTTTTATTCGTCTTGTTAGAGCGCATATAAATTCAGAGATTCGTATATATTCTTTATATGAAGCTTAAAATAATTTTCAAAGGTATAAAATAAAGAAATAAATTAAATTCTCTATATTATTCTGTGTCATTTAAAATCGCGATTCTTTTCGATCTTTTGAGAAATATAAATATATATATTTCTCGCTGAAATAGCTTTAAAAAAAGCTAGACGCCTTATCTCAAAATATGTCCTTTTATTTATGTATATTTTACATATTTAAGAGAATTAGTAATATTGATGCTAAGATTTCTCGGATATAAATAAATTAATAAATAATTTCCCTAAAAACAATAAATAATTTTTCAATAAAAAGAAGATATTTTTTTTATGTCTTTGCATTTGACATTTAATCAATAAGGGAAGTCAGTGAATATTAAAAATGTGAGACTCGTGGACTATATTGCACGATTGCTCGTGGAAGGTTCGTTGGTGACGTCAAAATAAATCATATAAACATTTTTGCGATTTACAAAACGATATTTTTAGATCCTAGCGAATAACCGTAATTAGGGGGAAAGCAACAAAACGTATACGGGAGTTACCCAACATTAGCCAAAAATATCCATGTCGCGGGTGTAAGAATAGTTTAGGACGACATAAATATTTTCGGAGTTACTGACCCGTCAAAACTCTCCAGAACTTCATCGAGAGGCTGAAGCCTTGTAAGTATCGGCATCTCGCGTGATCTCGCTCGAAAAATAGACTCCAGTTCTAACTTTACATGATATATATGCATTATTCCAACATCATGCGAAGATCTCTCATACTGTTTTTAAAAATATAAATTGTACATGAGAAATACTTTACTATAATACTATATTTTACTATGTCCTATTGCAGATATGTATCCGGACATAAGCATTATATCCCGCATAGAAAACTTCTTGGGATCTAATTAGAATCCAGTCCGATTTTTCCCCCAAAAATTATGGAATGAATTTATGTAAATTTAGGTATTAAAAAGCTATTATTAAAAACCTAGAAGTTACAAAGCTATTATTAGAAGTGTCTGAAATTTCTAGAATACCTCTAAGATTTTCAAAGTTCTTAGGACATCGTTACAACCGTCACAACGAACAGTAGGAGCGTGGAAGATTTCATGCTACATTCATTCAAACGTTGTATACATTTCTTCTTGTATTGATACTTTTTCTACATAGATCACACCGCGCGACGAGGCAAGCTTACGAATTGACGGAATTTTCCAGATTATTGCTAGGATATACGAATGGGGGTAGGTCGTATCGTCGAGTGATGAATCGACGCTCATTCTTCGGTATACCGTTCGCGAGTACGGACGTCGTCGTCATGTCTGAAATACTATTCACAGCAGCAGGTCTGCAGAACTTTTACAAAAGTCCAATTTTCCAATAAGAGATATATCGCATATAAGTGATTAAATTTGTGATTAAACGTACTCGCGCACATATAAAATTCATACATTTCTCGGAAGTTTAAATTTAAAATAATCTTTTTAATAATCAGACATGAAAATTGATAATCAGATATAAAAATGGAAGAAACAGTGGCATTGATTAAATCGTGCATAATTTCGAAGAAAGGCGGCATACCAATTGAAGATCTAAACGGTGAGAATTATCATTCTTTGTATTTAATTAACATTTTTATTTAAAATGGTACGAGAGAGAAAGAGAAAGAAAGAGGGAGAAAAAGAGAATGTTCATTGTTAAGAGATATCGCTATATTGAATAAAAATAATTAAATAATATATTTTATTAATTTCTTTAGATATTATATATATATAATAACTTGGATTTTACAATTTCAAAATTCTTGAATTCATGAATAAATGCCTCGTGACAAGCATGAAAGACAATAACACAAGCATGAATTACTTTTAATTGTTTAAGTAAGATTTGTGAATTCCTCGCAATTAAATTAGTTCACAAGCTCACTTTCTTAAAATTAATTTAACATAAAGTTCGACTTGAAAAATGAAAATTATATTAAAATAAAATATTGTAGAAATATCATTATAAGAAAACGCTTTTATTATTTCAATTTTTTGATGAGATATTATTCAGATCTAGGGCTTTATACTGTTTAGAATTGTAAACTTAAGAATAAGAGAATGCTGCTTTTGCAGATGAGTTTCAAAATCTCGTTGGAGAATTCATTCCGTATCGTAGATTGGGATTCTCGAGTCTCCGTGCATTTTTGCAAACTATAGATGGTTTGGAGACAACTTGGAATAATTTTGGCGAACAGATATTAAAGATAAACGACTCTAAAATCTCTCATATCGACAGACTTATACGCAAGCAAAAAATAGATTATTCCAAGACAAGGGTACGTTCACGGCTTGTATGTTACAACATGAAGTCTATACAGTAATTACATAGACCGAAAAAATCAAGTAATAATAATCTTTTATTTCAGAACAAATATTATAAACAATTTATGCGAAATAATGGCAATCTTAGATACAATAATGATGAACGTAGAGAAAAGAACAGATTAATTTATAATACCAATCGCGCCAATAGACGAAATCAAGATCTCGGTTATCGTCGGAATCCACATTTTTTTGGAACCAGTAAGATATTCAGTCCAATTTATACAGAGAAATAATGATATTTTACATTTTACGAAATTTTATTCAGTTTAATTTTTACTTGTGCTCTCAGAAACATTCCTAGATTATACAATTTTAAGATTTTATCTCATTTATTGTTAGATTTTCTTATTTATGGCAACTTTTTATTTTCTATTTAACTCTGTATTTCACGATTCAAAATTTTATATTTTGATTTCATTGTAACATTATTTTATTAAGTTAATTGGAATAATGGCAGGACCAGCGATTGCGTTTTATGAAAAAAATACTTTTAAAATAGATAAATTGAATTATTTTAGATGGCGTTTATAACAGTAAAGAATTTTTATATGGAGAAGAAGAAAATTACCATCCAATAGTGATAGAAACAAATGAAGAGAAACAACATGTAAGTGTACAGTAAAACTTAAGTCTGTGGTGCGTCAAGTGAAATTTTCTTAGAAATATTACAAAACATTATTTAATGTTTTATATTAATATTATATTAGGGCAGCATATATGAACCTGTTGCAAACGGCCGACAATTACTTGGCGACGATTTTTTCTTGCAACTTGCGATACGAAATCTTCATCTTCCTATTTGGAGATATAAAGGTACGACAAAAATTTTCTTTACAAAGTTTCCAGCAAGTCTTGTTTGTATTAAAATCTATTAAAAAAGAATAACTCTGTCTTCTATTTAATTAAACTTTGTATTATTTTATTAAAGTAGTTAATATGCAATAGGAAAGTTGAAATGCGATAATTTTCAAGATAGGAAGTAAATATATTTCAAGTTAAGATATAAAAGCTATGGATTTTGTATTAATTATTACTTTGCAGACAGCTTAGCATTGCACTGTGGAATGTGTATCTCCGGACAGACCATTAGCGATTGTACTCAGGCTTTGAGGAATGTTAGTACTATTTCCAATCGTGTTGTGATTCTGCTTGGCTCGGCTGATGTTTACAACGTAAGTTAATTTGGCTTTGCCTCGGCGTGTACGGATTGCGCACAACTAACGTATCAAGAAATATATATTGAGTTTAATATTAAGACCAGCTTTACTTAAATCTCGGACAAAAATTACAATGTATAGAAAGCCTTTAAATAAACTTGAGCTTGTTATTTATTTGCATTTATAAGGTACAGCATAATTCGATTTTTCATTAAATATTCGATTCTCTTCAGAACGCCACTTGCGACGAAATGGTATCCGATATGACGGAACTCTTGCAAGTTCTTCGGTCTAAGTTTCATCTTTCAAACACGGCCATCACTATCTGCACTCTTCCACCTTTGGCCAATCTCAGCATCTATGCTTATAAGAAACAAAGTATGGCGTTGCTTTCTTTCAACAATTGGATAAGATCTCTGGCGGATGATCCGTCTAAAAGAGATTCTTCTTTTGTAAACTATCCCGTAATAGATTTATACAAAGAATTCTGCCTTGACGAAACGTACACCACAAATTACGATTGGTTTCAAACGTAAGTACGTCAGATAATATAGTTTCAGATTTACCGCATTTTCTTTATGCTTTCTTTTCATCAGTTTAATCCTTTAATTTGTTTTAAATTGATCATTTTTTTAATTGTTAAGATGTCAAAAGTTTTTGAATTATAATTATTTAAAAATGAATTAGTTTCTCTCACAATTTAAGTTCTTCACAGACAAAAAAATAAATGACAAATTTTTAAATCTCGCTTAATTTCAAGTAAACATCACAGAATTTTAATTTGAGGCTTGGTTACCGAAAAGTTAAATGTTAAAAATTAGGAAGATTTTATTGAAAGACAAATTTCAAATATATATGATCTTGTATATATATGTTCGTCTTTCACCTATAGTCATTAATTTTGTATCTCTCATGTAACACGTTTACTGGTTATTTCAGACAAGCGCGCAGAGTATCTGGCACTAAACATTCCTATGTGCTGTGGAACATCAAGGGACGGATGCGAACTATGAGCCTCATCTGCGAAGAGGAAAATATGGATCATTCTAGAAGTCCCAGCCCATTGTCGATGCAATGAGTTTACTGGGATCTTCCGTTATATACATATGATAAACGCCATATAAGAAAAGAAGCAGAACGGTGCACCGTACGGAGGGCCTTATTCGCCGTTCGCGGCGAAGAACGCTTTATTGAGGAACTGCCAAGGTGTACCCTCCTGCTTCCTTTGCAGATGTGTGCCTACCCAAGTAGAACACAAAGTCATGATGACGTCAAAATGATGCTAAAATGACGCCTTTGACATCATTATGAGGTCATTTAGACGTCATCATGACTTCAAAATGATGTCAAAGGCGTCATTTTAGCGTCATTTTGACGTCATCATGACTTTCTGTTCTACTTGGGTAAATACCGCAAACAAGCCCAGACCACATTTATGTCCTGATTTGTCTATGAAGAAAAAAGTTGTATAAACGCCATCCGGATAAATCGCTTCATTGCGTCTAATCAAACGATCGTTTTGCGCGAGAGATTAGTTCGACGCACAATGGCCGGATATATGGTCCCTGCTTTATCGCAAAGATAACTACAAGCAGGGCGAAGTAATACATATGTGTTTGTATACTATACGTACGTATACAAATGTAAGTTTAAATATCTCTGTTTTCAAATAGACGGCAAGCTAACCGTCAAATTTAATTTCGTTTGCTCGCGTCTCAAGAAAATGGCCGTTGACGCAGACTTTAAATTTACACGAAGTATTAAGATGTTTCCTATTCGCGATTTAGACTTTACCCGCTTCACGGCATCGGAAACGATTAAACAATTTGATAAGCTCGTGTTTAAATACATTGAAAAAGTATAGTGCATTTTTATAATTAAATGCGGGTAATTTAAAAATGACACGCATACTTTTTATAGAAATTTGAACTTTTCCTAGTAAACGGAATGTACGAGCGAATTTTAATCGCGTTCCTAGCACGTGTTTAAGATTAACTTTTTTGCAAATATATAGTTTCCTACGTAGATTTGATTAATTACTAATATACTTAATATACTAATCTTAAAACTCTTATAATCTCAAGTTTAAATAATAATTAATATTGATATAAAAGATTCATAATTTTCCCACTAAATGTTAATATTCCGGTTTCTAAATGTTAAAGTTGTTACAGATTTAATAAGAGTTAAATGTTTCCAATGTCAATAAATAAACGGTCATATTTCATGAAGCATGATCAAATGAAATTTAACGAATTACAATTGTAAAATTTAATAAATTACAATGTGTGTGTGATATATAAACTCTTATAAAGAGATTCAGTAATCATGAGAAGGAATATTTATAGAGGTGCAGGTCACGTGTTTCTTTGTGTGTGTGTATGAAAAATTATTTAATTGTTCGAAAAATTAACTTTTATTGTATTATCTTTTAAAAAATACGTTAGAATTTTATATACTGTATTTAATATATGCAAGCAAGTTTAAAAAATACAATATTAAATTAAAGAAATTGAATGATAAATTAATTTCATAGTCAAATGAAATTAAATTGTTTAAATGTGATTATTATTAAAACGCTAAGTTCCAATTGCGAAGAACATTTATGGAATGGGCAAATTAATTGATTTTTAAAATCAATTCTTCGATTAAGATTTAAGAGGTATAGCCTTATAATTTAAAAGGTGAAAAATTTTTAATTCAGAGTTTATAAACTATAGAAAACGGAAATGTAGCGTTTTCAAATCTTGAATAACTTTAGGAATGAATGCGAGAGGTTGTCTTTTAGCGGAAAGAAGAAATATATTATATTAATACATTGAGACGTGCAATTAAAATGATTGTGATAGTAATTGCTAGACGAATGTAAATAATAATAATACGCTAGCGCTATAAATTCTATATGTAATTTTGATAATGTATATGATAAATAAGTAGACGCGCGTCAAAATTTATGTGATAGGGCACGTATTGTGATCAATAAATCACGAATACATATAACATATTTACTGTTCTTCTTTTACAAAGCCCGCTTTAAACGATTTATAATTCGCGTTAGAGATTTTACACAAAGGAATTTTATTTGTAACTATTAAATTAATCGAGGAAATAATGAATTTAAAGTAGGAAGCTAGATTCTCTTCTATACTCAGAAATCAGAGATTTAAATTAAAATTTTTCAAGCAATTACTTTACTAGAATCAATAGAATCTGCCAAACTTAGCTTTATTTCAAAATTTTACACATCCTTTTTCAGAAATGATCAACACTTATGAGTGTCTTCTTTAATCTTTTTTAAAATTATGATGATATTCGACGCATCTATTTGAAAATAAAAACAAAGAAAACGGATCAACGAATGTGATCATGCGCAGGAGAGAGGGTAAAGTTTCGGTTAACCACCGCAGGGGATTGTTGTGTCGAATGTAGGAGGAACGAAGAACATAACAAAGCTGTATCTGTGCAATTAAATAAGGACGTTACAATAAAATAAGAACGCTATAGTAGGTAAGAATATGAAAAAGAGGCTGATTAGAAAGTTAATCTTACAATTAGATAGAGTATCTGGGGAAGAGATGTACGTTAGAAAAGTAATTATTGAGGTTAGGAATCATAGAGGGAAGAGATCGATCTCTTTAGGGTAATTGTGTAAATATATGAAATATCCTGTCTAACATAAAAGTCAGGCGGAAAAATAAATACAAATATTAATATCTCTGCAACAAATACATATCTCACAAAAATTCATATAATTCTTCGATCCATTTTTTGATAAAATGGTTTTAAGAGAATGTAAGTAATCATTGCTAAATTATGTTTGAAAAAGCCTGTCGGTAAAGGTTGCGTTATCTTTTGTAGGATTGCTATATTTTTATACATACTTTGTATGAAACGTATTTCTCTTGATAAATAAGCATCAATATTTAATTGAAGGTAGTTGAAGTATCTGTGGTAAGAAAAGAAAGAAATTTATTACAAGACAGAATTCGCATTTTGTGTTTTACCTAAACAGTAAAAGATCAGGCATGATAAATGCTGAATAAAAAGTGAAAATAGTTGAAAAACAATGCTTGATAATATAGAATAGTGAAACAATCCTATTATAATAGAGAGATTAAGTAATATTTTTTTTATGAATATATTACTGCATTTGAAAAAAAAATTACATTTAATATAAAATCTTACTATAATAAAAAAGAAGAAATAGTATCACAGAATTGTTCTATGAACTATTAAGTTGTGTATATAATTAATTTTTGTTTGTGCAAGTTTGCTTTGTTTGATTATTATAGTATGCTTGAAACAAATGAATATTAGTACACATTAATTTTAACAAAAAATTTAAAATTTTGTTTTTATTATTTGTTTTATTTTATTCAATATGATTCAAATGATTCAAAAATATGTGTGCAGATAAATATGAGTGCAATTTCCAATACTCATCTAAAGAGGAATCTGAGAAGTATGTTTGCTGAACGGAGCAACTTTATTAATGAAGAAACTATATTCTGTAAATGGGACAATTTAGAACAGTCTTTGCATATACTGAATGAAGTAATGAAACATAACCAATAATTTTGTTAAAATGTGCATAAGCGTATGCAGATATTGATTGATGTCTAAATCTATAGGAATATGAGTCATTCGGTATTTCATCGGTAACCGTAGACAATGATCTGCAAACTTCAGATTCATTGAAAAAGCTATCTGTACAAGTGATAAATGCTGCTTGGGAGTTGGTGCATAAACATAGGTGCTTAATGCGATTACACGATCAATTAATTGATTTAAATAAGAAAACTGTTAATGATAATGTTAATCTTAAGGTGAGTTTGCTTTCACTTAAAATATGAATAAGTACTGATGTATTTTACATTATTCCATGCTGCATAGTAAAGTAATTGGTAAGTATGTGAAAATTACATATAGTTTATAAAATTATAATACTTAATTACAAATGTATTGACAGAATCATGTAAAGCGTCTGAAAGAAGATGTACAAAAGAAGGAACATATGTTATGCAAAGCAGAGGAGAGAGAAAGAAGACTTAATGTTAAGTATGAGGATGCATTACGTGACCTGAAACAGGAAAAAGAGGAGGTAATTTGATTTGTGTAGAATATACCTGTACAGATTGATTTGAATAATGTGCAAAAACTGAAGTTAAATATCTAATTCACAGTTACGAAAGTTAAAGAAACAAGCTCAGTTTAAAGAGACTCAACATGAGCACGAAGTAAGAAGAATCACGCAGAGTAGTCAGAAGCTACAGGAGCAGTTACAAAAATCTACTGGTTAGTAGATATCACGTTTTTAGATTAATTAATCTTATTAAATGTGTGGCTATTTGTGGTCCTTGCTTTATATTTAGGGTAAAGGCAGGTAATATATGGAATATCCATTTTTAAATTATCCTTACTTTGATATAAATGTATATTAAGACTTTTAATTTACGCAAAACTTTTGAGAGACATGTTTAGCTATACTATCCAATTAATGAAAGTCCTTCAAAATTCAATTCCAATTTTAGTATTAACCCTTCGAGGCCACACCGGGTGGCGGCCACCCAGACAAAAATTCAGCCCTGATATTTTTAAGATAGGCTTTATAATCAGTGTCCCTCCACCTAGAATCCCTAGTTTGAGTCCCTCTTTCGAAAATCCGTGCAGTAGAAAGATTTGAGCCATGTCAGTTATGTTTGGTAAACATTTGAAAATTATTATGGGTGTGACGTATTTTTTCCCTTAAAATAACACCATTTTTACATAATTTCCTAAATGGGCGCTACTTAATATCGAATCTTAAAAAAATACGAATTTTTAAATTGAAAAAGTCATTTTTCCAAATTTTTTCCTTTTCGATTTTTTATAAAAAATTTAGTATATAGTATATAACACAAGTATGGCCACAAATAAATAGTACGTGATAAAATTGTAGAGAATGTCCAATAAACTTATGATCTTTTTCGCCCCTCTAGGTTCTTTTACACCAAGAGACAAATTATTACAAAAAATGCATGAGAAGGAACTAACATCATACCAGCAAACTATTTGTCGTCTGGAAGAAAACAATAGGCATATGTTGGAAGAAATCAATAATCTGAAGGAAGCTCTGGAGTTACATCAAACTGGAATTGATTTACATATTGAAGCATCTGGAATATGGACCAATGCAGATACTTGAGCATCAAATGTACTTGATATTTTTAATTTATTAATAACTTATGGACATACAGGAAAAAATGCGTAGAATTGCTAAAAAAATATATACGTAGTAATATACAATAGTATGTAATTTTGTAGTAATATTATCTTTTGTAAACAGAGAGAGTTTTATGTATTTTGAATAAGTTTTGTTATTTTATGTGTTGAAGCGCATTTTAGAAAAATTTTATTCAAGATTTTTGTTGTGAAATAAAGGTGCTTTGTAATTCTCTAACGCATATATACATTTCGTATTTTAACATAGATCTGTTTTCTCTAACCACCTTTTTATACTTACAATTTTAATTAAATGGAAACATAATTACATTTTTTAAATAAGAATTATAAAAATACGTGTAGTAGTTAAAAAGAACAGATTTTCAAATTGAAAACTAATCCAATAAGGAAATAAATTTGAAAATCAGCAAATTGTTTTTCTCTATAGCTCATGAAGAAAAGTCGAATGATTGCAATATGACAATGCAATACTTATTATTTGATTTTCTATTCTTTGTAAAACGCAAGTAATTTATTTACTCAGTGTTATTTTCGAATTTCTTTTTTATTCTTGTTTCTTCATAATGGAATAATACTTTTCCACGAAAATTCCTTGTGCCACATGTGGAATGGCACCGAGACTGAGAAACGAACCCGAGTTTCTCGCTTGACGAGCAACTGTTTTATTGCTAAATTATTCAACATTGACAATGCAGTCGCACGAAACGATTCAATGAAGTAGAAATATCTAGCTGCTGTTTTCAGAATCATTCTACATTTTGACATATTAAATCGAGGTTGATTTTTCACAACGCCGGTTTCATTTAATCAGACTCTGATTATAAGATTACTTTCGTTAATGTCGCAGCACGAAGGTTTCAAATATAGCGTATAATTATGGATCCTGTTAACAAGAAGATGTATATTGGGATGGTCGCTTGATACGAAGCCTGCCCGTTACTCTTTGAACATTTGCAATTGCCCGCTTTGCAGACCGTGTTGTTTCGAATCGTGAACCATTCCGGTTCTCCACGCTGATCGCTTCCTGGATAGGCTATCTCATTCGGCAGTCTGTTATCGGTGCTATTGATGCGCTTCGACCTGAGTCTCAGGGTGCTCTTACCATCCGCGCAGATGCCGTTTATCACGATGCTGGTTGCGGTGACCAAGTTCATGCTCACGTTCGAGAAGGTACTATTCGTTACGGTGGCGACGTCGCCTTGGAGGGACATCAGTCCCGGTTTCTGCATCTCGAACTTGGAGCCGATGATCTCGATGTTGACGAAGTAGGCAAAGTTCAAGGTTTCCTGAACATTACGCAGCTCGCTGTTCACTATACGCAACGTCATGCCCTTCTCGGAGACGTTCAGCCAGTTCACCCGCTCGATCGTAACATTCGTCATGATGAAGTCCGCCACGTTGATGTGGGCGAACTCTTCCTCGAGATTCTCGATGAACGCATCTTCAATCGCGAGCGTGTCGATAGCTATTATGTTCGTGAACGTGTAGCTCGCGATCATCGGTATCCGGCCGATGTTCGAGAGCCTCAGTAATTTCATACGGCTCGACCCGAAGAAGACGTCGAAGTCCAGGCTGCCGCTGATATTCTGAACTATCATCTCCTCGAGATCGCTTGCCTCCGGAAAACTGGAGTAATAGAGATTTGCTGAAACACACCCTGTGATAGACACGCTGGTAACATTCTTGTAATCGTATTCCTCTGGTAGGGAAAACTCCTGAAAAATCAGACTCAATTAAGAACATACTCCATTCTCAACTATTTTATATTCACTTATTTTGCGTCCCTTTTGTATTTTACGAACGTTTTATATCATCAGCATTTTTACGAAAAGATAGTGGCATCATCGCCATATTATAATACTTTACGATAACATTATCTTATAGCTAATAAATAAAGTAAAAGTGTGCAAATTAGAAATTTGCACAGTGCTTCCTCATCAATTTAAAGGGGGTCACATTAAGAAGAGGCACAACGCATCATCAACATTTTAGTTGGTTCACAAAGCTTCCTCTATGAGGAAGTTTTTTTTATTTCTTTTTTTTTTAGTTTGACTTTAGTTTGAGGAAGCAAATTTCTAATTTGCACACTTTTTTTTAAACTTTTAAAAATAATTTGGCCCCAAATTCAATACCAACCTTGTTTTAATGATACTCTATCAATTAAAAAAAAATTAAGCTCGATATCTCAAAAATTGCGGAAGTTAGAGCAACTACGGACATTTCTCAAAAATTTAAAAATTTAATAAAAAGAGAACCCCTTTACCGATCATCGCGCAATTCAATAGGAATCTTCCTTAAAAAATTCTCTTTCGATTAAAAAAAAAAGCAACCCGATATCTCCAAATTTGCGGAAGTTACAGCACACGAACATCCACACATACATACACATACACACACATACACACACACACATACACACATACAAATGGATATTTTGTAAAAATGTAAATTATCAACGTTTTAGAACATTCTAAACACATTGGCCTTAAAAAATGAAAATATGAGTTAATAAACATGTAAATTTTCGACGTTTTAGAACATTCTAAATACATTGGCATTGAAAACTTAAAAAAATTTTTTTCACGAAACAAAGCTTCCTCTATGAGGAAGCAAAATACAAGAAAAATGCCTTAAAAATCTTGCGATTTCCGATCCCGATTTCGCAAAATAAGTGAGAGCGATGTGAAAATTAAAAAAATGCTTTATAATTGCCTGTGATTCTTATCAAAAGATACAGTCATGTTAAAATATATTTATAATATCCGCACAGAGATAATTGAGGTAATGTCATCCGTTTAGGTCTAATCAAAATCAGCTGAAATAACTTTTAATAGACAACAATGTTTCTTAAATGAAAATTTCCCGATTCGGATTTCGTGTTGTAATATCTCTGTTTATAGACTATGCAAAAATAAGGAACGGAAACAATTTCGTTTACCCAAACTCTAGTTATAGATTAAAGATGATTTAGACTAAATTCTAATCAACTTAATTTACGATTAAATTATGTTATTACACTCGTATAATTTGTTGTCTCTAATTTTCCATCTTTTCATTTTTTTTATAAACGACAAATTATTTATTCGTCTCTAATCTTTTTCTCTTTTTATTTGAGAGAGAGAGGGGGGGGGAGAGGGAGAGAGAGAGAGTCGAAATCACCCTAAGCCTATTTAGGCATTTGATTTGTCTGGAGGTTGTTGAAATTGGTGCGAGATGTCTGTGTCTTTTGATTTTAAATCTTATAATGCATATCGTAATTCTTCTTTTTATAGTTACATTTTAATAAACAAGTAGTTATACGATGCTAAGGAAGAGGACTCAAAATTGAGTATAATCGAAAATATATATCGTTTTAAATTTCTTTTGTAACCTTGAGAACATTTGCAACTCAAAAAACTACTAACATCTGGACATTTTCGCAAAAAAAAAAACGATCGATGTTTAATACATTTGCGAAAATTGGTGATTTATTTCAAGATCATCCTGTGCAGAAACATTTGTGAAACAAATGAATCCGAAATGCGAGGGTGTGCAGTGAGATTATCGCGATACGATATGGATGTATTAATCAGTATACCTCATTTCCGATGCAACTACACGTAATCCTCCTTTCATTGTGAACTTGGCATTGTTCGTTGATATTATTCGCAGTCGCGGACAATGCCACAGTGAGTACTACAACGAGTAGGGTCGCTTCCATATTCAACATATCAGCACGCTATATTGCGCATAAAATCTCATCGCTGATTATGCTCGCGCTGAAATTAGAAAGGGAAATGTTTCATTCCTCATTGATAAGGATGCATACACCGGGTTATATTTTATGACTAAAAGTGGGTTTTTCCTTTTAAATGGGCTATAAATGGATTCTAATCAAACGTAGATATACATTTCGAATAAATATTAATTATGGCAAATGCAAATTAAAAATAAGCATAGTAATTTATTACGAATTGTACTTTAAATACAATTTTGAGTTTGCTGCAATAGAAGACTTTTTATTATTTTTGTCCATGGATAAAACAATGTGAATCAAGCTCTAACTCTCTCCAATTGTTGTGACAATTTATGTAAATTATTGTCGGTTATTTATCGGATTCGAATAATATGAAATTTTCCATTATACTTTGATTTTTTACATTATTGCCATATAATATTCTTTGTGTAAGAATAAGAATGAAAATAATATAATTAAAACAAATTTACTTTGTTCTTGTTAATGTACAAATGTAATTAAAAATCGACGAGCTTGGAGTGCAGTTGTACGTGTGATATTAAATTTAACGAAAAAAATCTCTGTAATGCAACAGCATTTATCCAAAGCAAAATCGGTTTCGATCTCTACTGAAATCCTCTTCAGTTGGTGGCCTATGATGGACTCAAAGTCCATGCTGTTGCATTACAGAGATTTTTTTCGTGAAATTTAAGTTAATATCACATGTACAATTGCACTCCGGGCTCGTACTGGCCATCGATTTTTAATTACAAAAATGAAAATTATGGAAGAATGGCAACGAGCGGAGTACAATGTGGAAGAGAAGAAGGTAGATGATATTAAATTTGTAGTACGGTAGAGATGAGGTTGAAGAAACTGATTCCAAAAAAATTGATAAATGTTGTTACTAGTATAAGCCAAATATTGTTTTTAGATAAACGCACTTTAGACTGACTTTTCTTCAAGCAGAAGTAAAATACATTAAGTTTGCAGAGTGAAGATTCCGAGGCGAATTTTGCAACCATAAATGTACCAGTCTCAATAAATCCAATTTTGAAACCAAAAAATAAGAAAGAAACACTCTCACCATACTTTCGAATTTGGCTGTGCAATTTCTCCGCACGATGAAACTAGACTTCCTTCGTCTTTTTCTTTAAAAGCCTCCTCGTCCGCGCTTTTTGCAGATGCGTTCCTCAAGGCAGTTGGTGTTAGTCAGATTTCAAGTTTCCGGTGATATATATACGTTTCCTGTCGGTGAATCCTCTGTCGTTTCAGGAAGAACTCCGCCGGAACGGCGAGCACCACTTCCTCGATGTTGAACGTATTGTAACGATAGCAGGCAATGACTATTTCGGGTGTCGCATTCGGCCGACGGATGAATCCACGGTCGAGTGCGCGATTAAGATAGACAGTTCTTTCACGCCGCTTTTTTATGGTGATTGACACGCGTGTAACATAACGCGCTGTTTAGTAAATATATTCCGGTTAGCCGTGGAGTGCAGAGCTTGGCGCGCTCGTTAACATTATAGTCGGCGGCCTGATCAGCACGCTTGTGTTGCACGATGAGAATACACCGGAAAAATACGGTCATTCGACAGAGAATATCTGAGAACTATGCATGCATATGTACGATAAATTGCGATACTAACTACTCTGATAATGTTATTTTATGAATGTTACTGTAACGCCATAATGGCTTCATAATTGGCTTTAATTTAATTTACTAGACTATTTTGGATTTGGATTTTAGTCGGTTTAGCGAAAATAACGAAACACACGAAAAACAAATAGATGATAAAATATTATTTTTTAACTACTTCTCTCTCCAAATATATCTTACTTTAATAAAAAGTTTAGTTTATATAAGATTTAATTCGAGAAAGATATGTGTGCGTGTAATATCATCCCAAGCAGCACAAAATATTGGGCTAATGTTATATTTCCAGCGGCCAACAGTTGGCTAACTATTAATTGCTACTCGGGATGTTATGAATCTGTAAAAAATAATATTCCATTTCTTGAATCTATTCTTTATAATCAAATATAAATCCGGATAAATAAATAAAATTAATTCTGTTTTGATTAAAATCCCTGATAATATGAAGATCATAAATATTTCGACACTTTTATTACAAATAAAAAAATAAAAATCAATTCTGGATTGGTCAATAGAAATTGAGGAATAATCTATAAAATACATCAGTGCGCTGTCCAAAATTTATAATTTTGGACATGATCTGACATGTGTCGGCGTTTATGCCTATTGCCTTCTTTTTTCAATAACCTAGCCTTCGGTTAGAAGCCATTGGAAATAAAAAGGAAGGTAATTGGCGTGAACACTGATACATGTCAAGCCAATGTCCGGAATTACATATAGACAGCATCAATTTATAATCTGTACAATAGACTATGATTCATTGGTTGATTTTTGTCCTTAACATTTTTTGGCTATTTTCTTTTCTTTTGTAATAAGTTATCTATGAAAAATCTTCGATATGGTCATGTCCAACTGATTAAAGAAGAAATTAAATTCCTGAAATTGTCGCAATTTCTGCATTTTGTCCAATTATTATTGATGTAAAAATAAAAACACATTATATTTAATAACATCATTTAAAATTTTTATATTTTTATGCAGTTTAGAACATGTATTATTTATTTAGATTAATATTGCAACGTCATATATAGAAGGAATAATAAATACATCCTCAATAAAATAAAATGTTTCATAAAGAGCTTATGATTTTTATAAAAAATTATATAACTGCATATAGTGTCCAATATAATTATATAATTGTAGAATTATAAAAAATTTCTAATTGATATTCTCGTCAGATTATGGTAATGCAACGGCAAATTAAATTACAAATTAGTTAGTTTGTATTAATTTGCAATATGATTCTTCGTATTAAGTCATTCTACATGCGCAACGCAAATATAAGGAAAAAGAAGTCGTGTGATTAAGAGATTGAGCAATCGTTATTTTCGTAAATTTAATAATTCATCAATTTGAAATGCCGGGAATAATAATTATATTAATCTATATTAGGCGAGCTGCTAAACAGTGACGGATTGATCATTAGGTGCAGCAGAAACTGTTGGACTAAATCATTATCTCCTTGTTTTTTAAGAGATAACACGACATATAAGTGGAAGAAAAATTAGTGCACTAAAACGCAATCTTTTTTTTTAGACAAGGTGTAAGAACGCGTTCTTGATGTGTTCATTTTTAATAGTACGCGGAATACTTTTTGCATGAATAAATAAGTATCCAGCTCGACTCGCTTTAATTTCATTTTCATATTAGGACTTCTGTATTCTGCTGTCCAGGTCGTATCAGAATGATTTGCCACTGTTGCAGCAACAGTGTTGCTATATACCAATGAACAAGGACTCAATTAGGATACGTCGCACGAAGCATTCGGATTCGATAGAATTAAAGAGCGGATTACAACATCACTCGCGGTGCGGGAGAGACGGGAATACCAGGCGGCGCACACTAGTGTCGTGTGTATAAAAATGTATTTACGATTTACATATATGCTAATGTAGCACACTTTTATATCGATGCATACTCAACAAAACTCGTGCACTCACGCACGCACGCACGCTCCCGCAACACGCCGCATTTCCACATCATTAGCGAAGTCATCGCGCGCCAAGATGACTTTACGGCGCCAGCTTTTCGTTTCGTGGAACAATCAGGAAGTACACATCTATACAAGAAGCGGCAAGAAGACTGGCGCCACGTTTTATTCTCTCTTGTCCTGTAACAATATTTACGACCGTTCCACGTAACGATTTTGTAACTGACTTAGCGTTTCATTCTTTTCAGTCCGTGTTTCCGAGTAAAAATGGCAAATAATGCGATACAAAGGAGAGAATTAAAGGGAAATTCTCGACGAAAAGTTTCTTTCCCGCTGTTACCAGTATGACAAATAAGCAGCTGGGAAAATTGTGGGAAATTCGCTTCGTGGAACTATTTTGGTGTAAAATCCACGCTATATACATAGCTTCATTGCTAAAATTAATATATATTTAATATATATTTAAACGTTAAACTTATAAGATAGTATCAGTAGATGATATGTACACGTTAATCAAAGAAAGACACTGTAAATATTAGAATAGAACAATTCCGCTTTGCTAACATCGCAATATAGTAAAACTTTGAGCAAATGAATAGAGTACCTTCTGTACACCCAAACTGTAAAATAAGAGAATGCAAGTTGATATTACTTATAAGCAAAACAAGAAAAATGGGGCAATAAAGTACTGTAATTAGATAAATGAGATGGATTAAAATTTAACGCAAATAATTCTAAGTTGTAGAAAGTAGTAGAAAGCACTTGGTCTGAGGTATTAGAAATATCCGCTTAGCCACGGAAGATTTAAACATAACTGGAGTGCAGTGATTAAGCAATTATACAATTCAAGGTGGTAACAGTATTTACGTCTTAACTGCACGAAGTTAAGTAAAAGACACAGCGATATATGACACCAAGATATCTTGAGGCACACTTTCATTTCGCATTATTAGCATTGAATGTGCCTGTTTGATTTTAGTCTCTTTTTATATTAAAATTATATTATACGTATCACTAGATTGCAACTAGAATAGTAAATGTCATTTTGAAAATAAAAACGAGGAAATATCGCATAATTTCAAATATATAT
>NJRQ01000241.1:303544-319968 GCA_003063805.1 Aphaenogaster ashmeadi | reverse complement strand
AATTTTAGTTCTTTGATTCTGATTAATTGCTGTCACAATGTCATAATTTATTGAAGTGATCTATGTCAATATTCAAATGAAATGTATACACTTGATAAGGACCGGAATCTCGGTTGAAACGTTGTGCTAACCAAAGAAATAAAGATTGCCAGTTTGGTCAAAATTAATGAATTTTATATATTATATTATCCACTGGCGAAGATAAGATTCAACTATTGTTTTATAAAAATATTGTTGACCAATCTTAAAAATCGTGTGTACTTCTCTAGAGAATCTATCTAAGAAGCTACAGTTAAAATTTCAAGTAAATTGGATGAAAATTGAAGAAGTTATGTTTCCGCCCGATTTTGGAAACATGGTTTTGAGAAAAACGCGTTTAAAGTTTTAAAACTGCTTTTTTACATAAAATCTTTAAGATACGGGCATGCTGATTTTTTTACCTTTAATCGGCTATCTCAGGACCATATAGCATCCCTTCCAAGTCCAAATTTTGCTCATCAGCCTCTTTCCTGAGCGATGTTAAGTCCTTATGAGCATCTTTTCTGGTTCTCGACGATGAGCGGTTGGCGGCTTTGATGCGACGTTCGTCAACTTTGACGCAGAAATTGTACAATTCATATCCAATCTTCAACTCTAAGACTTGCATAATATCAAGCAAGTCTCTAAAACCATCATTATATATAATTACTGCTATATCTGTCGCCATATCAAGAATTGTCTTTCCACTTTCTGGCCGGACATTTTCCATGTTGCGGTTTTTCATCGGTTGAAATTTTGTGATATAAAGTTGCCCAAATGTGTTTTCGCATATTCTCCACGGAATCTGGATTTCTGCGAATCGCCAAACCGTAATAAATAGCCAATTCATCAATAAGCTTACCAGTGAGCTTGCCTCTGCCGCCGAGATTTTTATTTTGCTTGCTTTTTCAAATTTCTGAGCCTCGTGCCCATCCTCTTCTGAACATGATCTATGCATTCTTTTTTTGATGTCGCTAGATCATCGTAAGGCTTTCCGTGTAGTGTTTAGTGTCGGTTATGGCGGTTATTATGGTGTAGCAAAGGTAAACTAACGATATCTATACTGCATTAAAGTAACTATAATCTCTAGGTAATACATTAAAAGTACCGACTAGGCTAATAAACCACTCTAAATTGCTACGCGTCAGGCCGAGGCTGCTTCGTTTCAGAGCGCTCGGAGGCGTTTAAGAAATTGAGCTCTGAGAAGAATTTAAAAAATTTTCCCACTTTTAATTACTTTTGGATATCATTCTTGGGATGTTTATACGTGATTCAAGCAAAAAAATCGATTTTTCAAAAAATTCTAACAGATAAAACCCCTTAAAGTTTTACGTAACAATATTTTGTGTATAAAATTAAGAAATTGAAAAATTATCTTTAGTCTGCGATTCCTGCGCCATAAAGTTGTCCTAATAACCGTAGAAACTTATTTCTGACATCTATACTTATAGACGAAAACCCGGCCTTTGCTCCTTTTACAAAGCATCCCTTTCTGAAGAGCAGTTGCTCCGAACCGTTCGAAGCCTGCCTGTGGCGCACCGGCGCGCTTCTCTTTAATCGGCTGTACAGTCGTAAATACTTCGAATTTTACATTCCGACAAAAAAAACTTTATTTTTAAGACTATAAACTATTATTTAAACGAAAAAAAAATTTTTTGATTTTTTGAAATTTTCAAAGTGATGTAACCCCATGCAGCATTCAGCACGATGAATCCATGTTTCTGTGGCACGCCTTATGGGATCAGCATTATTCTTGATAGTTGCTGCATGCAGCTTCCATTATGCGATTTCTTAATTCTTCTTGCGTGCCAATAGGTCTACAATAAACTAAAGACTTTATCCAATCCCATTGAAAATAGTCTAACAGCGTTAGATCGGGCGATCGTGGCTATTTAATGGGTACATTTCTATCCTTTTAAAATCCTTTTTATTTGAAATCCTGAAACTCTTTACGCAAATAGAAACTTCGTACTCCATCTTGTTACATTCTCATAATGTCTGGTTTAATCTAAATTAGAAATTAAAAAATACGATCTAATAAGCAAAATGTTAACAGTATGTTAACAATTTGCCAAACAGAATATTGTGGCAAATTGGCATCAAGTGCGTCCGCATTAAGTTCGTGTTCTGCAGAGCCTGCCGATATAATCTGACAGCAGATTGTTAGTATTGTATAGAAACCAAGCAGAATCTGTTATTTTATAACTATTCAAACGAAATATATTATTTAAACAAATGATATTAAGAATAAGCCCGATGATATTAAACAAATATATTAGGTGTACAAATAAGTTTCCGCCGTTTGACAAAAGTTGGCGCCACCAATAAGTTATGGTTAAAATTGTCAGATGTAAAACGCCATTATCGTAAGGTTGGACATCTGTCAACAACATAACCTTGAAATATTAGTGAATTTTTATCAGTATAATATATTCTTTTGTGTACAACCTGTCTCTTATACACATCTAGATGTGTATAAGAGACAGTGGCCTGGCTGAGCAGCACTTCACATCATATGAAGATACCAAAAATTGGGTCGATTCATGGATAACCTCAAAAGATGAAGCATTCTTCCGACGCGGTATCCGTATGCTGCCAGAAAGATGGGAAAAAGTAGTGGCAAGCGATGGACAATACTTCGAATAAAACATAAGGTTCCGTTCTTTTACAATAAATGCCCAATTTTTGATAAAAAACGGCGGAAACTTATTTGTACACCTAATAAATATGAAAGAAAGCCCCTATCGGTCACGGCGGATCTTGGTGCCTATATTATTTAAATTACGAAATTCCAGCTTCTGCTCGGTTTCTACGATCAATCTGTCCTCATATTCTGTTAACAGATTCTGTTTCTATTGACAATTCACAAAACTTGTAGCAGATATTTTGCAAAATCTATTTTTGACAGATTTTGCTATCTGGGGGAAGGAGGTGATAAAAGTAAACGTTAAATAAAGATTTTAAAACATGTTTCTCTAAAAAATGTAATCTCTTATCTGTTTTAAGAAAACAGCTATATGTTGCAGTTCTACCGCATCGTAATTTGCTCTTTTTATTTCTTTCTTCTTCGTGAGTGTATACATATTTCGATAGATCGTTCCTTTGGCGTATACAAATCTCAGAATCGTTGAAGTTGTCAAAACGGCCTCTCTTTAGGCTAAGCTTTTCGTCGTGTATATAATTTTTGTGTTGCTCCATATTTGCTTTAATTGTTCGAACGGACAGTCTTGATTTCGCAATTCTATCTGTGCGATGGATTAAGACATTTACGCTGATATTCTCCCAAAGTGGCTTAGATCACATTTGTCCGCAACTGTTTAACCGGCAGTTTTGCGATTGCGATTGCAATGAAATGAAACATACAACACATGCTCTTCTCCTCCAATATTGGCTGCGTTCAGCAAAAAAAAGTAGTTTTGTAACTGTTGTAAGATTTTTTAAGTATAATTAGTTATTATAGTTCCTCGCTGAATCTAAGCGTATAAATCAATCATATTAAAGAATTTCGCAATAATCGCAAAACTGCTTTTCCTGCTGAACGTAGCCATTATTTCGCCTCGTGCTTGCTCTAACTATTCAAACGTTTTTATCCTGTCGAAAGCAAATGAATCACGAAGAACTGACGATCCTTAAATCATGTCAGTTTTGAAAAGTCCGATATTACAGAATGAATTTCTGCCGATTCTCCTTGATTCATCCATCTTTCGTAAGATGTATAACGTTATAATATCGATATACCCCGCATAAACTCTTGTCCTCCGAGATGAGCGCGAACTTCGCGCGCGCGAATCTCGAGAAATCATTCCTGCTGATCATCTCATTTATGTATGTACATATTACATCTACGCGATAACTCGTTATAAAGTAACAAGAGACATACGTCATGAATTTTCTTGAGATTCCTACGAGACTTTAGTCTTAAAAACGAGAATAATTCTAAGCAAGTCTTTGTCTCTCTTTTATTAAAGTAAAGGGGAAAAGAAAAACGTCGCGCGTCGCATGGTTCCGTTTGCTTTTTTTCTTTTTGGCGTGATCGGAAGTGTCGCTCGATCGGAACGATTAACCGTTTGGTTAACTCTTCGTGGCAGAAATCAATGTAAGCGTACTCGGTTAACGATCAGTCTCACGTTACGGAAGAGATCTTCGAAAGGAAACCGAATCTCCGGCGAGAAGCTACAGTTTTCTCGATCGCTCTATATGCTACATGATCCTCGATCTTCTCTGCGGATATACTACGACTCTCTGTGCACGTGGTATTTCATAATCGTTAGCGTATTTTACGATCACATCGATAAGTGTCGTTTTTCTCAAAGAGCAATTATTTACATAGTTAAGGCGCTAACCGCTTCTTATTCGGATAATCGATTCGTAAATACTATTTGTTATAGCGCACAATTACGTTCAATTACGACAGAGAAAGGAGCACACGTAAGTCCTCTCCATCTTCCCAAATTTTCGTTTTTTTTTTAATGACGTTCTTAACACTATACATTTCTAATAAAGTTGGCACTATTCGAAAAATCGTTTGTAGAAAGCCGGTTTCGTAGTTGAATTAATCGAATTGCATGGAATCGGATCGAAGTACTTTCGAATATTTCAAACGGGAGAGAAATTTGCGAATTAATTTTCGATTATAAATTCAATTTCAGTTCGTATGTCTGTCGAATATCTGTTCGAAACGCCTGTCATTAGCTTCGAATTAATTGACCTATTTATTACGGGGGGTAACGTGTAACGCTACGGTCGTTGCAGCGTTTTTAAAATCTTTTAAAACGCAATACTCATTACCGCGAATAATCGGTCATTCCTATATTCATACATAGAATAGCTCGTTAATAAGTAGATCGCACTAGTGAAGCGGAGGTACTCGTATGGAAATTGGCGTTCACCCTGTATATCAATAATTGGTCGTCGCGAAAGTAATGGATCGGTCAATCAGACTTTTTTTTTGTTATAATCACGTATCGCGTACGGTAAGACAATGTAATCGTAATTCGGTGATAGAAAGGATAAATGCTATCAAAAAACGTACAGTTAATCATCGACTGCTTCCGTTACTTCTCGATTGCTTAATTGTGCATATCGCCGATAGGATTTGGTGTTTTTATTCCCCCTCGGAATTCGGCGTTGTATATCGTACGTGGCACATACAGGGTTATATACGAAGGCCATGTGTTTTTTTTGTATAATAACGGCAGTATTTGGCGCAACGCAGATCAATTATCGAGACGCCTCTTCGACACAAATGGACCTGAGAGTCTCTTCTATCACTTATCCATCTCCATTCAAAAAATTGAATTGTCCCTCACATTAAAATTTTCACCAACGGCGACGGATGGTTTTAAGAAGAGAGTGATTTCTCACCTCGTTCTAAATAATGTTAAATCGTCCGGCGAAGATACCAAGTCGAACCAGCGAATCTCGATCATACATGTATAGTGAATTCTTGTCTTTCTTGCTCCTTCCTTTGCTGATATCTGCAACAAATAATACATGTCCTTAAAACTATTTAATTTCATTCTCTCTCTCTCTCTCTCTCTCTCTCTCTCTCTCTCTCTCTCTCTCTCTCTCTCATTAATTTGCAAATATCTCGCATTTTGAAGCCAATTATATAGTAATTTTTCGCAAACAAATCAATGATGTTTCAAATTTATTCAAAGAATGTTCTATTCCTCGTCTTGAATATTTGATATTAACTACCTCTATAAGCAAAGACTTTATTAAATTATAATTTACTTGATATTACTATTGTTATATGAAAAAATATCCCAGACAGCACAGGATATCCTATGGACATCCGTTTTGTGTCCATTTCTTGTCGGGATATCCATGAACCTTATAAAGATATTTATAGGATATACATTTGTGAACATTATCCCAAAATATCCCAAAATGGACAAGTTTGATGCGGAGTTCTCGTATTTCTCGTAAGTAAAAAACCATACAAGATGGAAATAAAAGACGCAGCATTATAAAAGTCTTCACTCATGTTTTAACGAAATGGTTTTTCGAAGACGAGTCTCTAAAATTGAGCTCCAAGATGTGAAAGTAAATGAGATGTATTTTGACAATACAATTTCGTTCAGTTCTAAAGTTAATGCATATACTTGATATTCTTGGTGGTTATATGTAACAAAATGTATTGATATAGCTTATCCGTCATTATTCATTTATGTCCATTCGACGTCCACCAATTTCATAAACGGATATATCATGGATGTCCATAGAATGTCCGAAGGATGTAAAACGGATGGCCTGTGGATATCCTCAATATTCTTAAAGGACATCTTATGGATGTCCTTCACGGATATTCCGTGTGCTGTCTGGGATTATACTACTGATATTATAGGAAAGATATCAGTATCCAAATAACCACCATTTTTTCTCAGATTCTACCGCATAACGACAGTCGCCAAAACATTCTATATACAAACAAATAAATTTCCGGGGATTAGACCGGTCTCAGCTGCTTGGTACTCGGCATGCCTGTTTACGGAGACTCGTGCCGATACCTAGCGAGCATAGATTCGACGGCCTCGATCGGAAGTCTGCCCAAACTGCCGCCGTGACGGGTCCCGGCTGATAAACCTTGCCATTCGCGATCGCGTTCGCGATCACGATCACGGTCGCACTCCACGTCGCTCAATTCGCGGCTGTCACTGAACCCGCTTGGCGGCAATAGCGTCATATCCTCCACCGAACTGTCAAACAGATCAGCGGATACATTTGTCGGGTCAGAAGGAAAATTTTTTCTTTAAAGCTTGTGACACCGTCGCCTGAATTAAGAAACTGATGAAACGCAGCTCTAATTCAATCCGATTCGTAGTCAAATCTCTTATTCGTAAGATAATGTTTCGCGATGATGATTAACTTAATCTCATTACCGACAATATCTTTGATGTTATCTAGATAAAATATTTATAAGGATAAGGTTGTACATACACATAACACATCTTTTATACGTGTAAGGATAATTTTCGTCAATCATGTAAAAGTTTAATTAAGTTTTCTAGATAGTAGATGTGATTATTTTCTTATATATAATAGCGCATATTAGAAATATTCTCTTTAAATGCTTGGTATCCTTTATCGTATAAAATATGAGGCTTTGGAATGAAGCGCAATGACGTGAAAATTCGAGATATACATTATGTATTATAGTATACATTATCAAAATACGTATATGCATTTTCGGAATACATGTCTCTTCCAGTAATAGTCACAAGATGAATGTACAAATAATCTCGTCTCTCGTAAAAAGATTTCTAATTGCTATAAATGATTCGCGCCGTTGCGCTTCTTTCACGCGTCGATGTGAAAACGATGAGAGGCCGATATCGAATAATCAAGACTGAGTGCTATGTGGAAACAAACAAACCTTGGCTACCTGCGAGTAGACCGGCTCGGCTGTCGGCTTCGTCGTCTCGCTAATGAGGGCGAGCCTTCGTTGTTAGATTCCGTGCTCGATTCGACACCTCGCGAAAACACATCTGTAAGGAATCACGTCGTTATACACAAATCATTAGGCTGGCGCCAGACTATGCGCGTTTTACGCGAATATTCGTGAATAGAATCATGTCATCCTTGTTGTTTATCAAATGACAAACAAGGATGAACGATGCTCGAATCACGAATATTCGCGTAAAACGCGCATAGTCTGACGCCAGCCTTACACGTTATACGCAAGTTCGTGTATGTACAGTCGGTTTCCGATAAATCGGTTTCCGTTGTACGATAAATCATTTTCTACGCGATTTCTTTCTCCATCGATCTACAAAATTTTGAGAGTAGGAATACATAATTATACCTCTACAAGGCTTTACTGGCACTCTATAACTAGGCCCGGCGCATTCGCCGCAAGGGCTTCCGGACGTGTCGCTCCCGGAGCCTTGTCGACTCGATCGCAGCTTGCTCTCGGCTTCGGCGATGCTCGGAAAGTAGCGTTGTTTGTGCCACCTTGGTGTTTTCGACCTGCGCGTCAAAGAACACCAGAAAGAGGAAGAGAAGAGGAGGGAAACAAAGGCGCAAACGCGAAACGGATTGGTTTCGCGAAGAGCTGGAAATTAAGAAGCGGCGGAAGAAGCCAGTTACCTTTCGAACTCCACGCTAGATCTCTCGTAATCGATAGTGTTGATGTCCTCATTCTCCAAATGACCAAAGGTCTTGAACTGCATCGTGTAATCGAGCGTCGCAGTTGTGACCGAACGGTTCTCTCTTCCGGGAACACTAAACGTGGCGTACGGACTTATCTCGTACATTTCTGCGAAGAATAATAGAGTACTTAAAGCTACATTTATGTTACACGAATAATTCATTGCTTTGCGGACAAACATACCGGATCCATGATCAGCGGATTTGTGATTTTCTTGCTTCACGGGCGAACTAGTGTAAACCTGATGATTACGTCTGTTGTCTCGTTCAGCCGTCGACTTGAGTTGTACGGTTGACATACAACTGGACAAATGATGATGCTGTTGCTGGTGTTGTTGTTGCTGAACTATTCCTAATCCAGCCTGCTGTTGCTGCTGTTGTCCCGGTAATATCTCGCCTAGGTAGTTCGCTCTATCGAAAGACAACGTGGAAAGAGCAATTAATGAAAATCTAACCATGACGAGTAGTAGTAGTAAGCAAATGAAGTAAAATAAGTTTTGAGAGCTGGAAAGTATTATGCTTTACCTGCCGTTACGTTTAAGCATGACATATCCCAGGATAACCGCGGAAACGACCAAAACAATTGCGCAGATGAGCGGTACGATGACATAAAGGACTTTGTGATTAGGCACAGTCTTCTTGATATCGTCCTCCATTATCAGATCGTTGGGTGGACCGATACTGACCCCGCTTAACGTGGTCGTAGCAAACTCCATTTGAGTCTGAGTCGAACCAGCGTCGTTGTGAGCTGTTAAACGTAGACTGTACCACGATGCTGTTTTTAAATCACGAATCACGACGTTATCGGTCGCTCTGCTGGCCACTAAAATCCACGATTCCGTATTGATTCGCCTACGATACTCGACGGTGTAATATTGAATGGGGCATCCTCCGTTAGGCCAAGATAATAAATTTAATTTCACCGACGTGCCGTTTGCCGAAATAATGTCTCTTTCTTTAGGCAATAGGGGCGCTGAAATGTAAATTGAGGGAAGTTTAATAGCCGCCACGTGTCAGCAAGGAAAATTTATATTAATCAAAACTTGAGCTCAATTCTAGGCCAGATTGATGCTATAGCTTATTTTAATTGCTTGCGGAATATTCTATTTACCGGTGCCCTTCGTTGTTGCGCTAATCAGCGGACTCGGGTCGCCGGTATCGACGCGATTATGTGCCGTTAAATGCGCTAAATAGGAAGAACCACATTTTAATCCAGAGAGCACGAATTCCGTCTGCTCAGGAGATAAGGCGATTTCTTCCCATCCTCCCTGATCCCTCTTGTAACTTAACACGTATCCTAGTACAAACAAAAGATACTTTATTAAAAGGCACATATATATGACATATATATATATATATATATATATATATATATATATATATATATATATATGATTATTGATTACTTTGTCGGTACCTTGTATAGTAGCACCGCCATTGTCAGGATGATTCCAACGAAATCTGATACTGTTGGTTGTTGTATATTGCAGCTCTAACGATGGTGCTCTAGGTGGCATCACCACGACTAATGAATACGTGATTGAGTCGTCGCCGAATAAGTTGCTAGCCGAACAAGTGTAATTCCCTGCGACCGATTGTTCCAATCCTGGAAACATGATTGAAAACATTATTATAATAATAATTTATAGATTTTAATTTCGAACTTGAGCGCCTAGATTAGGCATATTGATTCTGCGAGGAATAAATTAAAAAACGTGACACTTACCGCGTATATTAAGGTGCCCGTCGGGTGTGAGTTCATAATGCCTACCGGTGGTGATTTGACTGTTTCTGTATGTCCAAATAGGTCGTGGCGTAGGGTTTCCGACTACTAAACACGACAGCGTGACCGACGACTTTACAGCTCTTCTTAATACTTGCGAGAACGATGCCACTCTAGCGGGAGCTACGGAATGAGTTCTATGCTCTTACGATTATACGACGAAAAGGTTTAACTCTGTACTCGATAAAGTATAAGACATGCAGTAAATAAATTAGAAATCTAAATTCTGAAAGTTCGCATTTGGATTTTCGGATATGTGATCCGCAAGCACCTCTGGTATTCGTTGTTTGTGTAACTATCGTAGTTCGTTCCCCTTCTCCAAGACCGGTCGTTGCGGACACCCAGAACTCGTACAATTGCCTAAGAAATTAAGAATCGGCCCATAAAAAGCATCGTAAGAAAGGTAAAATCATTGCAGCACGTTGTAATCCGTGCGTACCTTTCCACTAAATCTCGTAATTCCATCGTAAGGGTGTCCGTGGGCGATGATGGCGGTTCGTGCATCGTATGCGCGTTATGATTTTTAGAGCCAGCTTCTCTGCTATATACAGTATATTTTGAAACATTTCCATTAGGTTGCAACGGCGGCAACCAGGAAACTAATATACTTTCCGCCGTTAACGCCAGTGCTTTAATGCCAGCGGGTGGGCCTGGAACTGCAAAAAGGAAACCGGATTGTTTATTTTACAATAAATTTTGAAATAAACAATTCTTATTTACTAAAATTGAATTCAACATCTCACCATCCTCTTCCGTCATGCAGAAGATCGGTGGGCTGAGTGCTCCATCACCCGCGCCCGTGTAAGCCAATACCTTGATGGAATAATTCGTGTACTTGTACAATGTGTGCAAGTAGGTATCCATGCTAGAAGTTCTTTTAACTTCGCCGACCGTCGATATATCCACTGCGATAGGAAAAAGAATTAATTCAAATATCTGCTTTAAAAAACATAATAATGCCTTTAATCCTGAATTTTAATTTTTTCAATTTAGAATGATTTTATGATTGACAACCAGATAATTTTTTGTTTGACATTTATACAATTAAAAATAAAAATCTGCACAAATATTTCTTCAAAAAATATTATTTGAAAATACGTTCGTTTGGCACCCCTAAGTATATTTACACTCTGCCCCCCCCTTCCTTGAAAAAAGTTGTAAGAGCGCTCATGCTTTAATCTCTTGCCAACATTTCTGTTCATCAATGTTCTGATAGCGAGTGACTCACTGTTATCAGTAGGAACCGGCCTGTAATAGACTTTGTATCCTTGAATAATTCCACCATGCTGATGAGGCGGAGGCGCACTCCAAGATACTTTGACACTTTGGGAAGACAATGGAACGCATGTCACTTGAGTCGGTGGCGTTTCCGGTACTATAAAGCGAATATGAATGTAGATTTAAATATGTCTTGTTGCTTCGTTCATATAGATACGATTTCTCGTTCTTATACCTCCTTCTTGAGTAGTTCCCACGATGGGAGCACTCGCTGGTCCACTGGCTATACTATTGAAGGCTCTGATTGAAATGTCGTATTTCGTAAATTTTCTTAAACCGGTTAGTTGCACCTTCGTCGTCGCCCAACCATTTACGGTTAAACTTTTACTCTGATTGACACCCGAAGTAGAGGACGAATGTTCTGACCACGTCACTATGTATCCTAATAGATCCCCGTTACACGATTCTTTTGGAGGTGGCTAAAAAACGAATGTATCATGACACATAATTTATTTTAAGAATATTAATTTTAAAAACGCTCGTAAGTCATCTCACGTTTCTGAATTGGTGTTACTTACTTGCCAACTGACCATGAGCTCTCCGGGCCCGGCGGATTGCACTTTGATGTTTTGCGGCGGTTCGGTAGGTGCTATTACAGATAGCAATGTTATTCAATACGTAAGGCTTCAGTTATATGATCGCATTGTCATACGAGACATTTACCTTCCTCCTGAGTCTTCGCCACGACAGGTTCCGTAGGTCCGCTCGCGTCGATAGAGTTTATAGCGAATATCCTGAAAGTATAGGTGACAGCCGGATGAAGACCACCGACCAGAGCTACCTCTTGGTCATCGCCGGTGGTTTCGAACGGAGATAAGCCTAGAATTGATACGAGTTACGAAGGGGACGAATAGAGCCGCGATATCGATCGGAGTATATGTGGACGAACCGTTTTGGGTCGGATGTATAGAATTACCGCTATTGGAACTTCCTGGCGTGTACGTGACATTGTGCGTTTTAACAGGATTCCAATCATCGGTCATACCATGGCTCAGCGAGCGGTATTGTATCACGTAATTTCTTATAGGGCTGTTTCCGTCGAAGGCTCGCTTCCATAATAACCGTATTGATCGTGAACCGATCTCTATTACTTCGAGTCCGGCTGGAGGATCCGGCCTCTCTGTAAAATACAAACAAGGTTTAAGATAAACCGTTTTTGTCGCACGTCGACTCTGATGTAATTATTGATAAATATTAACGCTGGTCTGTACAAAATTAAAAAGTTCAATGAGAAATGTATATTTTACCTTGGACTGCTAAATAAATCAGATGTTCACTTCTTCCGTAAGCATTATCAGCGGTGCATCTGTAGACTCCGGAATCTTGCCGATCACTGTTTGCGACAGATAATTGGGACTTCAGGCCATTGTCAGTCTTTATTTGCCCGATGCTTAGTCTATGATTGCTCATATCCAATCGATCACTATTGTGCATCCATTGAACCTCTATAGGATTATCGCCGATCACAGTGCAATCTATGGTCACGGATTCTCCACGGCGAATTGTTACATTTTTACTCTGAAACTCGAATCTCGCTGGTTCTGCAAAGATAAAGATCATAAATTTTGATTTTCTGCTTCTTTAGCAAAGTATAGATATACAAATTTTCAAATATCATTATTGGAAATGAGATTACTGAATAAAAGTAAACTAATTGATTCTTAGAGATTTTAATTCTTAAAAAAAGAAACATTTCTTTTTATTATTAAATAAAAATTATATTAAACAAGAGATGGGATATTCTTCGCCAGTAAATATTAAACCACAGAAGAGATTTGTTTCGATTCAACTGGCCAATTTTTAATTTAAATTAATATATCGCGAATCGCAACGTTTTTCGACCATGGGTTTTGGTCCTTTCTAAAGAGAGTGAAATTAATTTTAATGTAAAGAATTTGTTGCGAAAAATTTTACCTCAGCCAGGATTTGAACCTGGACCTCCCTACAAAATTCTTTACATTAAAATTAATTTCACTCTCTTTAGAAAGGACCAAAACCCATGGTCGAAAAACGTCGGAATTCGCGATATATTAATTTAAATTAAAAATTGACCAGTTGTGTCGAAACAAATCTCTTCTGTGGAAAAATTATATTATTTCTTTTTATCTATATTTAAAAAAATATATATTAAAAAATATAAAAACCTATATTGATAACTAATTAACATTTTTATATACTTATTGGATTTTCCTGTACTGTACTCAGATTTTTCAAATTTCGTTATTAGATCTTTATCGTTAATTGGTCTATAATTCGTGACAGTAATCGTATTCTTACCATGCACCGACACATATATCACTTTGCTTAGTCCGGATCCGATGCCATTGTTAGCCCGACAGAGATAGTAACCCTCATCCTGCGGACCGGCGGAAGCCGTCCACAAAGACCCATTAGGCAATATCGTGAGTCTACCATCGGAACCATCGACCAGCGGCTGATAGTCGTTGGACGTTCTGCCTCTGGCACGTAGCCACGTGATACGCGGCGGTGGAAAACCTTTGGCCTCGCAATGGACATTCAACGGGTTGCCCAGAAGAGTCGCCACGTCTAGCGGTTCGAATATCCATTGAGGCGGTACTTTTACCAAAAGTTCCGCCGTATGATTGACCTTCGCGGCGCTATTCGTGGCCACGCAGGTGTATTTGCCGCTGTGCCGCGACGACAGTTCCTTGAAGACGAGGAGGCTGAAGAACTCGGCACCTCGCTCTTCGATCTGTATGGCAAAAACACAGTCATAAGTTATAGGAATACGATTTATGCAGAATATTGCGCTATTTTTATTATCCTAATCATGTAAGTATAAAAGTAAGTATAAAAGATACATAATTTCCGAATCAGAAGAGGACGCGAAAAATAAAAGAGAAAATTCGCCTGCATATTGTAAGACCGTAAAATCTCAGTTTTCTCATATGCTGTTTTTAAAGGAAAATGTGTAAAAGTGGCCGATTTTTGCCCCCGAGGTGGCAAGTAAAATTCGAGTGATTTCTTATAGAATTTTGACCGTAGAATCACGTGGCGTAATTAGTTTTTCCTGAAAAGGCGGGGAAAACATGGAAAAATGAGGGAAAACTGTGAAAAATGCATATTTTCATCTTAAATCATCCTGCAGAATGATCTCTTGCACCTAGATGTTTTTCCTTCGGGAGCTATTTGATGTATTGCATGTGTTATCATAGAGTCAGAACATGTGATGGAATTATCGTACGGCAACGGAAATGTTGGTGGAAGTGAAACTATGATTTTCGATATCAAATCAAGGCTACTTACTAAACTCGGGACAGATAGATGCCTATATTATAAATAAATATATTTATAAATATAATATATACAGCCACACACACACACACACACACACACACACACACATGGGCATAATCGCATCTTCACAATCAGATACAAGATACAAGATATAAAAATATCTAAGATACGAGATATAAGATTCTGGAGGCGTAAATGTATGCGACCGTCCGTGTGTTTGTATCGGTCCGCGTTGGCTGCGTCTGTGTTAGTGTGCGTGTGCAGATTTTTGAGGGCAATTGGTCATCAGATGAGGCTGAAGTTCCTTGAACTCATTAAATGTCTTTGCTGGGCTAGCAAGTGTCTTATCCACGCATACGATACGTCGGATACACAAACATGCTTTCTAATTTGGACATCTGCACACGCACACTTACACAGACGCAGCCAACGCGGGCCGATACAAACACACGGACGGTCACATACACTCACTCCTCCAGAATCTTATATCTTGTACTTTAGATACTTTTATATCTTGTATCTTGTATCTGATTGTGAAGATGCGATTATGCCCATGTGTGTGTGTGTGTGTGTGTGTGTGGCTGTATATATATTATATATTTATAAATATATTTATTTATAATATAGGCATCTATCTGTCCTGAGTTTACTAATTGTAAGGTAGCCTTGACTTGATACCGAAAATCGATAGTTTCACTTCCACCAACATTTTCGCAGTTTCCGTACGATAATTCCATCACATATTCTGACTCCATGATAACAAAAGGCAATACATTATTATTATTATTATTATTATTATTATTATTATTATTATTATTATTACATCAAATAGCTCCCGAAGGAAAAACATCTAGGTGCAAGAGATCATTCTTCAAGATTATTTAAGACGAAAATATGCATTTTTCACAGTTTTCCTCCATTTTTCCAGGTTTTCCCCGCCTTTTCAGGAAAAACTAATTATGCCACGTGATTCTACGGTCAAAATTCTATAAGAAACCACTCAAATTTTACTTACCACCTCGGGGGCAAAAATCGGCCACTTTTACACATCCTCCTTTAATCTTATTGAGTTTCCATTTGTTTTGAAGAACATTATTCACATAGGCTGAATATCTTTCACAGGAGTTTTATTACTAGGAAATGCGTTATTTTCGTTTTCAAGGAGAGAAACTTTTTCGAAAAGAAAAATACAAAAAGATTATAAAATTAGTTCTCGTGGATAAAATATGTGCATAGTTTTAAATGAACTTGCAGTTTGCATTACTTTTTTATCTTTTGTCGAAGACGCAGAAATTAGAGGCGAGAGAAATTAGAGAGTGTAGAGAGAAATTATCGAACGTTTTTCGTATAGAGCTGAACTTTATGAAGTAAGATAACACTTACGCGAAGAGAAGAAGGCAGTGGCTCGCCGTCTTTCAACCAGGAAATGTAGATTGGAAGATCGCCCGACGTCACGCTACAAGTCACTTGAGCACGACTGCCTTCTTGCGAATTCGCGGGAAAGCTGAAGGGACTCATTACTGGAGGACCTGCAAAGAACGCACAAACGGAAGAGTTACATGTCGCTATATTATACTCCAGACTAATAAAATACTATATAAAATACGTCCAAACCCCGAGATTCCTTTTTGTTTTGGGAAATATGGTAAAGTTAAGTGGGATACCAATATCACAAATACTCTTTACAATCAATGCTTTGAGGCGCATGATACGAATTAAACGCATCATTTAAGTTTCCAGATATAGATCAATGTCCCAAGAGGACGCTTATGATATCCTCTGTGAACAGTGCACTCGTCGGTCCTTTATTTTTAAGTAAAGAAACTTAATCCTTATTACCTGGAAGTGAACCTTATACGATCTCAGATAACAGAGAATTGAAGATGAGAGAGAGAGAGAGAGAGAGAGAGAGAGAGAGAGAGAGAGAGAGAGAGAG
>NJRQ01000241.1:271623-291351 GCA_003063805.1 Aphaenogaster ashmeadi | reverse complement strand
CTGTTCATGCGAACTGCGCGCCGCATATTCGTCGGTCTTGAAACACAATCCTTACATGAAGCCGGAATTAATTCACATGTTAAATTGACGAGCAATTTAATAATTTTTTATGCTAACGCGCATCTATGAGATCCCCCTTCCCCGAAAATTGCAAAGAAATTATTGCGAAAAATAACACCTCAACCAGGATTCGAACCTGGATCTCCCTGCAATCCGTGCGGGCGAATTCCAGGGAATTCACAAAAATTATTATTACGCACCAAGATCCGCGATTGACCGACATTTGGCCTATTCTCATTTATATTTGATTATATCTTTATCTTCCCTCGCATCTCTAATCAGATATTTTCTACCAATTCTGCCACAATACGGAAATTAATGCTTAACGAATATTCGAATTTAAGAATATTATTTTTAGAAAAAAGAAAATAGAATGGATAGATATTACGCTAAGCATTAGTTCCGTTCCGTTTCATTGAATGGCATTGATTAATCCCGTTGTGCGTGTGCAATGTGAGAAGGAGAGAAAAAGACAGATTTTCCTGCGATAATGACAGATGATGGTCCCTTCGTCTCACAGCTATTGTATATATCAATTCGGCTTCGCGTCGCGGGGGTGTCTGTATACGCTTCTGACGCTTCGTTCCTCTCTATCTTCGCCGATATTGGCGCGACGTCGCGTCGGCGTCGCGTCGTGGTTGACGGACGGCGGAATCGACGGCGTCGTCTTCGGATGCGATACGGACCGCTCTTGCGTCCGCACGCGTGCGGCGATAACCGCGCGGAGCGGAGCACACGCCGACGTATATACGGCGCCGGGAGACACGTAACCGCACACCCGACGTGCAGATGCTGCTTTCGTATATATGCGGACGACGCAATGTTAGCCGCCTAGTTACGAAACAAACGTATCAAGCCCCGACATGACGCGATGCTTCCCATGATATTCCAACGGCACACGCGTACGTACAGTTACGCGCACACCGCTACCGGTTACGTGCAACCGAGCGGCATAAATATGTATGGGACATGAATGCTTGAGCGTGTACAGGACGATCTAAACCACCGAGTTAGCGCACATACGTGTGTAGCCTGAGCGATACGTATACGAATGTATATATGTATGTGTGTGTGTGTGTGTGTGTCAGTCTGTTTGGATGTGCGAATCTGTGTGCTCGCGCGCGTACCGGATGTTCGTCCAAGAGATCAAGCATTTTGCACTCTCGCTCTTTCTCTGTACGCCACTCGTTTCGCTAGAGGTCATAATTGCGTTAATCCTTCTCGAGCCATGCCCTTTTCTTGTGAAATTTATCGTAATTCATAAAAATTGCAATAATCCCTTAAGTAACGCGACTCCATGATTAAAAATTATTATGTATGAGGGATTATGATAAGCGATGAGGGGGTGAATTGTGCGATATATCCTTCCACCTCTCCATTTGTGGGCGTTTATCCCGCACGTGTACGTCCCCTCTATCATATATTCTTTTTTTATTCGCTTTAACCACGGACGCATTGGCACATTTACATTCGTAAACTAATTTCGTAAACTAATTTCGACGCGTAAACCGCGCATCCGCCCGCATCTCTGCGTATCGGTAAAAAATTGATGGATCGGCGGGTGAAATTAGTCCAAATTTGTTTCGCGCACGACAAAAACGTTTAAAGCGAAAAATTAACGACACGTGATACGCATGTGTGTTGTCGATGTTTAAACACGGGAGCTAATCTCGAGGAGGTTTAACGTCGACATGCGCTGCCTTAGAAATAGCAAAATAGCAAACGCTATATCTCGACGCTTTTAACACAGTTACCTACCGGTGTCTGTGTTTCCAGGTAAGAGAATAGCGTCATCGCGGAACCAGGAGGTTACAGTGAGGTGTTCCTTAACATCTTCCCGGGCTGTACAGGACAACACTGCGTTGCATCCTTCCATGACGGGTTGTCTATTTACCCTGACGTCGTATCCGGGCACCGTCAATACTGTAACACACCGAATTGTAACAATACATTTGATTCTCTCTCTTAATTATTACGAATTCACGTTTATGCGAAAACATCTCCAAAGGTTAATCTGGAAAAAATACAATTTAATCTCGACATTCCTCTGTCAAATTTTTTTAAAACTAACTTCTTGAACTAGTGGGTATTAAAAGTTTATTCTTCAGACAATTTCAGATGGAGTTTAACACATAAAACCGTAAGATTTAATTAATGAGATATATTTTAATAATTCTGAAATTAGAAAAAAATTGTAGCGCTACCATCAAGTTTTCAATAAGGAGAAATTGATTTAAAATTGATTAAAAAGGGTCTGCGAGTTAAAGCAATTACATTTAATGCGAGACACCCTCTACATAATAAAATTCTATATAATAAAATTCTATATGTAATAAAATTCTGTTATACTCGTATATAACAGAAAGTCGGAGGAAAAGGGGCGGGAAACTAGAGCGGGGTGAGGTGACGTAGCGTTGAAAGCGGAAGATGGATGATTATTAAGAAGTTACCACAGGCAGAAAGTGGAAAATAAGACATAGGGAAGTAGAAGCATGCATAATGAACGATCAAACTTATTTCAAGTCCATGGACAATGGCTGCGTTGTAATGCGATTCACTCCGCTTATTCTGTTACGACGCGTTAATTTACGAGCATAAAATTTCAAACACCTGGACGGCCTGTATTAAGAAGGGGTTTAATACATCAGGAATATATTAAAAATATTTTATATTCCTGATACGTATGCATTAGGAATACATTTTATTAAATTCATTTCCGCTGAAATTTTGCGAAAGAATTTTTGATCGCTATAAACAAGATCCAGTCAACCGTCTTACATATCTTATTCGATATAATGCGTTTCATTTGCGGTTAAGATACAAGATGCTGAGATACGAGACAAGCCCTCTCCCTAAACCTAATCACCCTCAATCTAAGCATACACTCATACATCAATATGTAACAGTGATGCTGGGAGCGGCGCTCAGGTCGCATATCCCATTCTCCGGAGACACACCTGCTCGCGCACATTCTACTCACACACTCCGCTATAATGAATGTTGGCACAAAGTGTGCGATTAATTTCCCGCATTTGCATCTTTAGTTATATTAACCATGTAATCGCTAAGTGAAAACGTTATTATGTCTACATTGCCCTCGTTACCTTGAAACATGTATTATCTCTGTTTTGACCGACTTTAGGTGGGAGCTAATCTATAAATATATAATATATAAAGTAAAAGAGGGCTAATGAGAGTCAGTGTGGTTAATAGTGCACAGATTAATATAATTCAAATTAGAATAACATTACATAAGAGAAACATTAGTCGAACGTTTCGGCTCATCTTTAGGCCATTCTCAACGACATGCATATATGTATATTGTTCCCTCTCCATTGCACAAGCGCAGGGACAATCCAAATAGAATTTTCTGATTCACAAACGGTTGAGAGGCCGAGTGTTCTAGTTGTCAGCCATGTGGAACGGAGAAAAAACCAATAAATACAAAAATTGTTGGTGTGCATCGTACATTACAATAAAATTAAAACGAATAAAATGCAATGTAATGAGTCAACGTTAAAATGAAGAAAGTTACTATAAATATATATTTTAATGTTGAGAAGCGTGCCGCTTTTAATACGACTGCTTAACATTGCGATACGTTTAAAGAAAAAATAGGCATATCTTACATTATCATTCGATTAAGATAAAAAATACTTTTGGGCCAACTCGCACGTGCGTGGCCAATTCAGGACGTACGTGCCGCTAAGATTACTGAAAAATTCACGTTTCTCAAGTGTCGACGAGACACCCCATGGATTCGTCCGTAAACATTCGTGCCGAAGTAACGCGCGCGATTTCCTCGATAGCTCGCAAAGTGAAGGTAGCAGGGCGGAGGGGAAGGGGGAGGGTAAGCTTAAAAAGCTCGGCGAACGGGGCCAAGGGATGTGCACCGGGAAGAAGATGCGAAACGAGAAAAGCCAAGAGAGGTTGCGAGTCGGAGGAACTACCGTTCGCCTAGTGACGAGACGGGTCGTGTCGTTCCACCCTTTTCGCCGTCCGGGGCGTCGGAAATTGGGGGCTTCTCGGATGGTGTCCCGACTCTAGGCACCCCCTTCCCCGGTTAGACGCCGGTTTGTGAATCGGGAGGTGGAGGAGAGGGTAGGACGGGACCAGGTATGGGGACAGAAGGGGACGGAGGGGGCATGGTACGTGACGATAAAATTGAGATGCGCCGGTGAGAGGATGAGAGAGAGAGAGAGAGAGAGAGAGAGAGAGAGCGGGGTGAAACGAAATGTGCAAATAAAGCCAATATGCGCGCGGATCTCCAGCCAGGCGGGCAACGATATTTCCACGAATTCCTAGGAATCGTTGGAATTAACTTTCCTCCTCTCTTCACGGACGGATTCGCTCGTCCCTTCCCCTTGATCCCTTCCCACGCCGCCCTTGTGCGAGATCGCTCACGCCGGATCTCTGATACCGCGCGCTCTGCGCGCTTACCGCCCATTACGCGCTGATGCGGCGTGAAAATGCACCGTGCACACCGTGGCGTATCGATGCATCGCCGCAACGAGCGTGTTTTGCCAGACCCGTGCTTTTGCACAGGGTTCTCCCTCTGTGGAGAAACGGTACATTTTTTAAATCGAATTTTCCGAGGATGGATTTTTGCCGGCACGGGACGGATATATTGCCACTTATATCGCGACCAGCCAAGGACCCATCAGAAAACGATGCAAATACACGTAAATAATCGAATAGCGAAAAGATTCGCTAAAAACGAGAACCCGTTTAAATCCTTTTTTTCGCTGGAAATTGCATCGCAATATTATAAACTGTGTGATCGGATAATTAAGATAATTCCTTAATTACGTTTTAAAGTTGTGCGCGAGTTTTGATAGGTATTTCGTATCTTATCGTCGTGCCGCGAGACATTTCTTGTGTACGTTTTCCTCTCAAGAACAAAAACGTGCTTTGTGCGTGATTAAAATCGTCGACCGTTTTGCTGGAATTACACATATACAAGCATTTGTCGTCCGAAAGGATGGACCTTTTTCCGTCCGAGACCATTTCTCGAGAACTAGTGGCGGGTTGCTAATGTGGTTACGTTCTTTTTCTAGTCGCGCGCACCTCCACGTTGATAAAATGAAGAAAATAAAGAAGAATAAGAGCGGTACGCTAGAGAATCGTCCGTCTGCGGAAACGGGTGATCTCTCACCGTGCGGTGGGCAATAATTCTTTCCTATAGCATCCATACTCGGCACGTGTATGGAGAAATACGGTTTCGTCGCGCAACATGGCCGAATAAATATCCGGTATACAAATTTCAAGGGATTAGGATGTAAGATACGATGTAGTGCGCGATTGTTTAATTCCTTATGCACGTGCACCAACCATTGCGCGCCGCGGCACATCCACTACATTTCTCTTCTATTCATATACATTTTTAATCAATGTAACGTATCCATAATTTAATGTAACCTTTTAATTTTTAATTAAGTACCAATTTGCATTTATTGCATAAAGATGAAACGATTATTTATTCATGTTTTCGTGGTTAAATTCATCGAGATACTTTATTTTTCGACGTTAAATACCTCGCGGGCAACTTTCCGCTACGGAAAAATCGCGCGGAAAAGCACGTGAAATATAAGACTCCACGGCCGTTACGTTACGTTTCCCGTACACCGTCCGTAATGAAATCATTTGAAAAAAATTAAGATTAAACGGGAGCCGCTCTTGGCGAGCGTCATCCGAGCGACGATTATTCTCCCGCTAAAGGTTAAACCCACGCGATACATCCCCTCTTAAATTTTTAAGACGCGACACTTCTTCAGACATTATTCTCCGTGCTACCGAGACTGGCAACGATATAGCGTAGGATAATGAATATTCCCTATTCCCTATTCTCTCCTCCGGGAGTGTTCTTCTCGCCAAAGAGAACGAAGGCTGGACATGTTGGTACCGAATTTTCAAGCTCGTCGGAAAACGCGATCCTCACAAAAGGGGATTTCGACAATGACTCTCTCTCCCTCTCTCGCAGAATAAGTTCTTTGGCGAGCACGTGGGGCGGCCGATGTCATTTTAGATAAGTGAACCGTTCCTTTTTGGCTCGCTCGTTTCAGAAGAAGCACCGCTAGAAGATTCTCCTTGGCCGATGTTCTCGCGTATAGAAGGAAATAAAGTGAAACGAGAAGTGAGGATCTTGATAACTTGCACATTGCGTTAATGAATGCGTGTCGTACGATTACCATGTGAATAGTCATTAACTTCTGACTATTCTATCTTCTAACTAGTATTACATAAAATTATGGCGCACTAGTGTTATGTTGCTATTGCGATTTTTAGGATTTTTTGATATAATAAACTCGTACATGAAAAAAATGATTTTGCTGAAATATCTAAAACTTTGGCCAGATACAGATCTGAAAATAATCTTGTTGGACCATCAAAATAATTATGTAGGACGCCCAAAATAATTATTGGAATATCACATTTTTTTGCAGCATCATATGAGCGTCCTACATAGTTATTTTTGATGGTCTAACAAAATTATTTTCAAATCTGTATCTAGTCAAATTTTTAGATACTTCAGCAAAACCGTTCTTTCCGTGTACATTAATTCGTCAGTATATGATATTTGAAATAAATATTTATTTTTAAACACAATATCTTTATTTGTCGGAAAAGTGAATAATTATATAGTATTTAACGTTAAAAGGACTTTTTTCTTCTCTATCTTGATGTTAATAAAAAAAATGAGACTAATGAAAATATCAGCGGTAAAATAATTTTGAATTTATCAATTTTTGTTATTGCGAAGAAACGAGATTCGTCGGAAAAACAATCTCGATTTATGCTTGAACGACCCTCGTACATCATCTTGGAACCATATTAAACTTGTTTTCGTGAAAAGCGCGCGCAGAATGACTTGATTATTTATGCCTATACTCCGGGGCGGACTGTGAACTTTTAACGAAAGCGCTGGAGGGAGTAGATAGAAGCTTTATATTGGCGGATGGTTCGCGTGCGACAAGGACAGTGCGGCAAAGAGGTATCGATTGGACGTTCTTTCATCGTCCAGTGACTTTGGGGGAAAGTTTCGGAAACCACTAGCGGCGAAGCGAATTTTTCTTCCCGTTTTAGTCGAATCATCCTGAAAAACTTTCCGCCCAAAGTTTCCCGACGGCTGGAGCGCGCATTCCATGTCGCTTCACGTGAAGCGGCTTTGAAAGGAGAGACAGCCCGCCTTTGGACCGGCATCAAAGAGTATTTGGATTCTCGCAATTTCTTCGAATTTGTATGCGCCGTGAAATACGACAAGCGTGCCAGTTTTGTTGCGAACGAGTGCAAAGTATATTGAAATACTCGGTAAAACACATTGTTTGACATGCGGGATTCTTGGGTTTTAAGGTCGTCAATATTTCGCGCAAGAATTCTTTTACGTCGTATGTGTGTCATGAGGCGACATCGATTTTTTGCCTTAACGACAGGCTGATCCGGAATGTATCGTTGCCGTTTTATAAATAATAATTCGACTTAAATGTTCGACATTGAACTTTTTTTCTTGCGGTTTACGTAGAGCAGTAGTCATTTTTGCAAAACCGACGACACTTCTGCCTTTACTTGAAGGGTTAAAAACGCCTCACAAAATGCCGTTGAGAAAGCAAGCAACCTAAGTGCAACGTAAGCTTAGAGCTTCGTGAAAGCGATCAATGTTTACCCATTTAAAGGGTTACATGCACCAGCTAAAAAGCGAACAAGCATATCGCTTTTTTGCAGTCAGTAGACGTTATACATTTATTATTTTGCGATTTGATTTACCTTTTGTTTTTGTCATCGCAATAATATTTGAAAGACCGATATAAAACTATCACTGAAAAAGTATTACTCAAAAATCAATTACAGTACAGTCGTACAAATCTCTTCTTAAATTTTCTTTTCTTTCTGAAACTTCTTTCTCGAAAATCTTTTCTTTAGCTTTCGAAGCTAAAAGAATCTAGCGCACGGGAAAAATATTTCGATTCTTTATCTTTATTTTAAAAAGCATTTGGAAAGAAGTATACTTTCAATATCGATGCTAATATCGATATTGAAGGCAATCTTTTGATATATATATATACTCAATGCCGTTACGTCCCTATTACCATTATTACTAGTATACTCGACGGACATTCGGATCAAAAGTAAATGAAAACGAAAGAAGAATTCTTTTCCAATTGGATTCGTGCAGTATGTATGGCGGACGCTGGCGAATTCAGCGCGGCCGCCGCCAGTAGTAATGATCGGCTTAGAATCAGCCATTTAAATGATGGCTCACGTAGCGCCGACCGGACAAAGTTTTGTCCCTCCTCGGGTCTTTCGGAGCGGCGAAGACTCGCCCACGTACTCGAATCGAACTTCCTCCGATACAATTTAACGGCTTTCAACCGTTTCCCCATCGGTATTTACTTGGATAGCGTGAAGGCTCTCGGTTGAAAATGCGAGGTGTTGGCTCCGCACTCACCGTAGCACTCCGGCGTAATGGGATGTTCGGTACCGCCAGTCCGTTATTGCAACGAATCTCGTACGCGGGGAATGACATTTTCTCGATAAATAATGGTTATCGTGTGTATCGGCGACATCAACGGACTGTCGATCCGCGGTAGCGAGGCGCGGTAGTTTGGATCTTATTCGCGCGACCACATTTTCCACTCAGAGCCGGAAAGCCATTTCCGCCGGAATGATAAAACATTTTTGAAATCTTCCGACCGGATAAGTTTCCGCGTAAGTCTACAAGACTATGCTTTCACTTTCGGAAGGGATAAGACGTGGATAAGATAACTTACCAGCGCGGAGAGTGACCTCGCGTGAAAGTACGGTCCCGACGGAGCTGGTCGCACGGCATCTGTATCGGGCATTGTGAACCTCGGCTCTGAAATCCTGAGCGAGGAACGGCGGGAAGTATAGCGTCCCGTTGCCCAGAAGTTGCCTGAAAGAATATGAAAGGAGCTCTGTTGATTCGTGTAAGGGATAGCTGGGAAAAAGAGACGCGTAGGCGAGGGCGTCCGCAGGATTTTTTCCAGGAGGGGGCACGATTCGAAATATTACTTCCAGAATTAGAATACTTATAATTTGAAATTTATACCACCTTTTGAAATTATAATCCTATCCCAAGTAGAACACGAAAGTCATGATGACGTCAAAATGATGTCAAAGGCGCCATTTTAGCATCATTTTGACGTCATCATGACTTTTTGTTCTACTTGGATATGGATTAGGGCAGAGATCGGCAAGGTTAGCACAATTTTGTCTTTCCTTTATTCAAAGGGAGAGCAAATACTTAATTTTTTGCTGATTCCAGGGGAGACGGGGGGGGGGGCAAATGCCCCCTCTTGCCCACCCCTGCGGATGCCCATGCGCGTAGGACCGCGGGAGAAAAGTATAGGGCGGATTTCAAGCTCTAGTTTAAAACAAGCTTTTTCACTCCACATGTATTCGATGAACGCTCCGGTTTTATTTAAACGAATAGTGTCCTGGAAAATTTATGCAAAAATGATCCGATACGAACGTGATCGGTCGAAGCGGTTGAACATCCAGAAACGTGATTTACGAAGCGTGATTTACCTGAGTCCCGGAACTGCTGTAACCGATCTCTGATCCGGGCTGGTAATCCACGTGACATGCGGCGTCGGGCTGCCGTGCGCGGAGCAGCCTAATTGGGAGCCCGTGGTATTTGAAAAGACTAGAGTGCTCGGCGGCTCCAGGATGAAGACCGGGCCCTGCTGACCGAGCGCAAATTTCACGCTGCACCCTAGAACGGAAAGCGTATTCGCTCATTAACATTGTAACGCCGGTTTTGTTGCGGCAGCCTCTTGTCGTGCGGTCAATGAGGGGCGGTCGAGCGCGATTAATTTAACTCGACTAACTTATATTGTCTTTCGTCCACTTAATTTTTAACAAGTACACTAATGAGAAATCGCGCCGCTTTTAACTAGGCGATTAAAAACTCACGTTTCAGAATAGCGCTGATTTAACGAATGATGAAGATGGACCATTAAAATACGAATTGATTCTATGATTTAGTAGTGATTTATTTTATAACTTTATTATTTAGTAGTGATTAGATTTTATGATTTATTTAGAGTATTCTAGAAAACATTATTGCTATTTTACAGCGTACGTAGATATACTTTTTCAATAAAAGATAATATTTTATTCAAGTGCTCGTTACGTTATATCGCAGCTATTTAAAAAACAATATTTTCCTATGTTCTTCGCGTGGCGGAGCCGCCTCAGGTCAAGCGATGGCTCCGATCTGGATTTGCCCGTGGATTAAACTCGTGGATGTTGAAACGATTATTCGATTTGTTGGTTGGTAAGCGCCGCGGATAGAATTTTATCTTTTGTCTCGTTGAAGCGGGCGGAACGACCTGATTCGCGAAGCCGGTCTAAACCCCACGACGTATACATTGTTCGCAACCGAGAAACCGGAGAAATCAATTCCACTAAGCCGAATTCGACCTAGATTTCGAATCGATTCGGGACCATGCTCGTTCCGGGATTAAATGCACGCTGGAGCGAACGGTCGCGTCACTGCCCGATAGCATCTACCAAATATTTCAGTCGAAATCCCCGGATTAAGAAGCAGCGTACGCGAGCTTCTATAATCCGTTCTCGAACGTTGAAAGCTACGTTTACATATAATGCAGGTTTTCCTTGATATCCAAGTAAAATAAACGCCCGCCGGCCGCCCTGCGGACCGTCACTTATTCGGAAAACAAAACGCTTCAATCGCCGGGAATATAATGTTCGCTATCGTGGTATGCTAGGCGAAGAAGGCAAGTATTTGCTTTATCTATATAGAAGAAAAATATCTGTGGAAAGATGCGGAAAAGTTGCGGAGGTTGAACAGTTGAAATACGCAGCGTGCATGATTACGGGATAATCGAAGGATACGTAACATGGGACAAAGTGCCGCGAAAGAGGGTACAGCGATCAAAGAGATCGATTTTCGTTGCGAGTCTGGAATAGGAACAGAAATAATTCATGGAATGAATTATTTAGACCGGCGCGACCTAAGGGGCAATGCGGTTTAAAATACGATTTGACGTGGTTCAGATTCTGATGTATCTATGTAACTGAAAAAGAGGTCGAAATTAAATTACTTCAAAGCAGTAGAACTTCATCAAACGCAAATAGAGTATTTCAAACGGAAATGAGTTTTATTTGACGAAGCTTCTTGCAAATAAAGCTGTATTTTGCATACGGCATCTGAAAGTATAGTCTCTTTTTTCATTGTTTCAAGATTTTTATTCAATAAAACATGTCACGTTTTTTTCATTTCCAACTATTTGTATACTACAAGCGTTGAAAATTCTTTAATTTCAAACTTTCATGGATCAAACAAAAAGAAACGGAGATGAAAAAATCTTATTTTAAAAAAGTCTAACTTTAGATGCCGTAAATAAAATTAGAAAAAATAATTTACTTTATTTACAATAAATACATAACTTTAGTTAAAATCGTCATTTGTTGGATCATTTTGCTCAAAGTTGGGAAGTAACGTGTTACGAGTAATGGTAACGAATTACTTTTCAAAAGTAACTTTCCCAATCCTGGCATTACCGTTACCGTTATGAAAAAATACAACGGCATTACTAAATTACTACTGTAAAAAAGTAAAAGTAATGATGACGTTACAAGTAATGCGTTACTTTCCAGCCCCGATTTTGCTCCATTTTTCAATATTTGACGTAACAATAAAATTCTAATTGTAAGATCACATTCGATTTCAGTGTCAAATTACTTTGGAAATTACTATATATTCTTAAACAAACTCTAACATTTTTAAATTTGTTGGCCTGTTATCAAATACTAATCTAGGTTTTTATTCACAATTTATAGTCTTCTCCTTGTTTTGCACCCTCCTCTCTCTCTCTCTCTCTCTCTCTCTCTCTCTCTCTCTCATATTCTTGCTTGATGATAATTTATGTTTGTTTAAATCTATTGGTGGGGCGTGCAAAATGCAAAATCCCACCTTCCAAAAATTATTGATTCAACAAGTATATATGTTTATGTTCTGTCTATTATAACCATTTATATGTATGTTTTTGTATATAAGAAATTATTTATGTCCAACTTTATCTGAAGTATGAAAATTAATATAATAGATACACACACACACATATTCTGTTATTATAACAGAGGACACATTCCCGCTCCCCCCCCTCTCTCTCTCTCTCTCTCTGAGATAAATAAATCATAGAATTTTATAAGATAGTGCAATTATATAAGATAGTGCTTTATCCAATATTAGCGACTGTTGAATGGGAGGAAAGTCAAAAATTCTCCACTCGTCCTCTTTACCGGACTGCGCCAGCGAATGCATAAATTCTCGCACGTTGTCAAGAAGGACGGCGGGCACGTAGCCACGTGTTTGCTTGCCTTTCAAAGAGCAAAAGCCGAACAGTACTCCACATCGTCGTTTCCGCACGGGCGTCTGTATGCGCGCGTGCTCGCGCACACTTATTTGCGCGTTCATTCTTTCCGAATAATGCACGAGTCCTCGCGCATATGTGCGGTTGTCGTTTAATGCTACCCTCGACGCAAAATCATTGGCGCCGAATCATCACATCTTTCCACACGTGACCGGAAAAATATTTACTGGCGACATAACGTGACGCTCGTACAAACAAATGCGATATTTTGTTTGTAACACATTCGTCTGTTTTTACCAATCTACGACTTTCTAACGTCTTTCTCGCTACATAACAATTGTTACGCCACTGTTTTTAACACATTCATCATCAAACGTATTTTAGCTGATTTTCCGTTCACGCCGGGTTAGGTGATTTTATAATAAAAAGGACAATGAAATACTTAATTTATAGTTAAAACCAAAGATCAAAAGCTCGAAATATGCAAAAGCAAGCAATATAAAAATGGTCAAGGATACGAGCAAATTAAAAGTTAAAAATCGAGATGTTTATTATACATAAATGAAATTAAATAAAAATCATAATATCAACTGATAATAATTAAATTCCTTAAATTCAACTGGACGTTTCGACTGTACTAAGTCTTCATCAACAGATTGTTAGTTAAATAATTCTTAGGTGTAACATATATATTGATAATGATAACATATGAAAATTGATTACAATCAAAATATCTATATAAGGTGAACATAGCGGAAGAACCATAAGTAATAAATTAGAATATAAATAAACTATAGATATGCGACAAAAGACAATAAAACATAATATTATAACCAAGGTAAAAAAATAGTAGAGTCGAAACGTCCAGTTGAATTTAAGGAATTTAATTATTATCAGTTGATATTATGATTTTTATTTAATTTCATTTATGTATAATAAACATCTTGATCTTTAACTTTTAATTTGCTCGTATCCTTGACCATTTTTATATTACTTGTTTTTAATTTATAGTATCTATTAAATTTATAGTATTGAGTTAGGGGAGAATGGGGTAATTGCGAACACCTAAGGGAGAATGAAAGTAAAACGCAGAAAAATTATAATTATAAATGTAATGTTTATTACAAACTAAACTTTCGTTATTCTTGTCTGAAATCAATCATAACTTTTATTTAAAATATAAAAATAAAATCAACATTTTTAAAGAAAACAAAACCCTTGCCGTTCGGCTTTACCCCGATACCACTGGGGTAATTGCGAATTGTTCATGGGGTAATACCGAAAACTGGCTTCGTACCTTTTCTTGGCTCTTTAAATTCGCCTCTTTTTATTTGGTCATAAATACTATAGTCTTCGGAACAGAATATTTAGTCGCAGCTTGCCTCAAAGTCAAAACTTTGTTCTGAACATCTATTACGGCCAATTTAAGATTATTAATATTTCAATAATCTTAATATTTCGATATTTTAATGTTTTTCTGATATATTTTCGAGGCATCTGAAAGAAAAACAACTTTCTGTAGAAAATCAATTGGTAGGCGTAATACCGAACGATCGCAATTACCTCAGTTAGATCGTTCGTAATTACCCCAAACAGGGATTTTTAGTAAAACTAGAAAAAAAATTTTTAACTACTGAACAGTCACATTTTGAAGTTATTAGATGCATTCTTTAGTAGATTTTCTATTCTAACAAAATTATTCGTAACAATAATTTAAAAGCCTAAAAGATTAGCGTGATTTATCTAACTGTAGGAGATGGAAAAATTTACAGAGCCGACTGCGTTTCGAACTCGGGATCCCTCGCTTTCCACGCCTAGCACCTAGCATGTTAATCCACGGCCGCTCCACTACTCTCGTAATTATCCCGATCTCCTATCAATAATCGGCCTTATGGCCCTGTATTCCTAGATAACAGACAAAATTACATCAAATCGATCGAAATAATTTAACGGTTTTTAGCTTGAACAGTGTGCGCGTTCTCTCGCCTTAGACTTCAGGGCAACACGTTAGGATAGCTACATAGAGAGCGCTGGTGCGCAGAGCTAAAAGGAGCGGAAAGTATCGAAATGACGTCATTCGGGATTACCCCGCGTTCGTAATTACCCCATTCTCCCCTACATAAAAATATAATATGTGATATTTATTTAACTCTTGTCTCATGACAGTCACTGGTGATCGATAAGGCGTAAACAAAAAATTTAGTATCGGTCTCCGGTGACCGCCACGGCGTAAACGGAAAGCTCAGTGTTGGTCACCGATGACCGTCATGGCGGTGAATGTGTTAAAGGAGAAGCATTTAATTCTTACATGAGACGAATAATTCGACATCTATGGAACGGACGACACTCTTGCGTCACGCGCGACACAGATAAAAGATGCAAAAAGTAAGAGAGGGAGTCGGCTGACAAAGCTTTTGAAGGATACGTCGCATTGTCTTTACATTGCGTTGCTGCCGCGTTGTGTCTCAGAGTGTATCAAAGAAGCATAAGTGTATGATGTAACGGCGCGCAACTCCATCGCTTTTTTCCTCCTTCGAATTCCGATATCTCTTGCATGTCGTGGATATGGGTGCGCTTGCGCGTTTTACATCCGCGAGGACGTTTTCTGCTCATCGGTCGCTGAAACGTGAACCCAATTTGCAATTCGGCCGAGGCCGGGATTTTTCCGAAATATCAGGGTAAAATAAAGATTGCAATGAAAAATCTACGTGACGGACGTGCGAAGCACGACTTTTCCAGAAACAAGCTACACTTAAGCATGCACTCGTCGGATCAAGATATCTTCGTAAGCCTCATATATATTTTTAGATTAGCATTTAGAGAGAGGAAAGAAAGAGAGAGATAGATAGAGAGAGATTCAGAATATGATTCGAAAAGTGAATAATGCATGGAAAATATAATTTGTCGTTTCTATTGATGCCAATCAATCTGATGTCAATGCATAATTTACTTCAGCAGAACGTAGAAATATGTTTCAGCTCACGAGTCATAAATTCTATGCATATCAATTATGTCGGCGCTTTAAAGCAAAAATGACGAACGTCGTACTTTGATTTCGAAGATTTAGGAGATAAATATGCAAAATTTTTCGGTCCACTTGTAATTCGCGTCATCGACCGTTCTCGTTTATACATATATTGGTGTATCTCCTATTAAACGAATGCCAACATTTGAACGTCTCGCATTATCGGTTTTCGTAATAAATTTACTAAGAAAACCCCAAGAAACTGCATCGCGGTGCAAGACGAGATGCGGCCGCAGATGCGATCGTACGTATACGACGAGGAGCCGGCGGCAGGAGGGGAGGCAAGGATTCCAAAGTCGACGTGAGAGTGGGTAGTCACGTCGACGTGAAAGATCGTAATTGCGAATTCGTTGACCCACGACTCGAGTGAGCTTTTCCACGGAGTCACGACGGTGGCTGGAAACGAGAAAGAAACGCGAGAAACGAACGGCGAGGGATCGAGGGGACGACGATGACGGCACGGTAATGGTGTGTAGGTGAGACATGCACAGGAGGTAGCCAAAGAAGAGATAAAAGGAGACGAGGATGGACCGAATGGGGGATGTAGCTGGCGCGAGAGGGTAGCTCTGGGAGGAGCGTGGCGGGGGATCAGAAGACAGGGTACGAAGAGTTCTGCCTGGGCGCGGGAAGGCGGTGGAGAAAGATGTGGGCAAACAGATCTTGCGATCGTTTATTTTTCTGGCAATTATATCCTTCCGTGAAAAGAGCCCGAGCTCTTTTCACTCCGTATTTATTTCTGTCGTGAATGCATCGCGAGTCGTCGGGCCTACTGACGGTTCTCAAATAAGTGGATATCTACCGAGGGGAGAGAAAAGCTAAAGGCTTTCACGGTATTATATGTATGAGGATCTCGGTTTAGCGAACTTGCATTCGCGGCTGCTCTCTATTGGCGCGTTTAATGTCTTAATCCAATTTAGCAGAAACGCAAGTTCTGCGATACACGAGTTGCATCGCGTGTACATCTTAATGACGATTTCTTTAAATCGTTAAGAAGACGAATCTTTCTTAAAAATTACGAGATATAAATGTTGAAGAGAATGCCTCTTAACAACAAATGTTTTTATTCGCGTTTTATACGATAATGCAAAAAGATTGATTTATGAAAAACGTATAGACTTCCAGCTCGGAAAATCGCAGTCTGAAGTCTGGATGTATCACGCCGTTTCATTAACAGCGATGGAGCGTCGCAGGAGAGGCAACTTACCGACGCGGTCGATATAACGATGAAGATTAATGATTGTCTGGCCAAGTAATTACCACTGCGTTTTATTACCTCCGATGTGTAACTCCGCGAGAGAACGGCGTTTCCTTTACTCGCGCCTCGTGCTCCGGCAAGAGACCGCGATTGGACTTGGCCGTGTATGATGAAAGACGAGAATTATTCAGCAGCATTGGTACGCAATCTAAGACAGTCCCGAGTGTCCGCAGTGCGATCTGTATATATCCTCCGTATATGGCGCAAGCGGATAATTCTCATTTAATGCGCCTATGTACATAGTCGCCGCCCTCCAATAGCAGGGGTTCTCAAATTTTCTAAGCATTAAAGCTCCAGACAGGATATATTTGTATTAACAGAACAAATTAAAAAGCAGAAGCTTGCACTTTATATGTGTGTGATACCTTTACGATTTATAATATAAATATAAATGTAAGAAGAACAGATATCTGTACAATATTATATAAAATTCTGTCGAAAGTACTAATAAAATAAAATTAGATAATTGAGATCATCAGTTAGCAAAAATCGATGTTTTTGAATAATAATAATAAATAGATATACATACGAGTATATAAAATTTATTTATTTTCTCTCTCTCTCTCTCTCTCTCTTTCTCTCTCATTTTCTCTCGAAAAATTAACATAAACAGTTGATTAAAAGAAACCGTTAAAGTTGTTAAATATACAAGATTTGAATAAACTATCGATTCTATTAAGGTAATTCATTTCACTCGTAGCGCCAGTGTCTTGTTTTATGTAAGACTCACGAACTCCGCGGATAGAGATCTCCCGTGGACCGGATGCTGCAAGCCATAGATTGGAGATCCCTGGCAGTATGCGAGCGCGCCCGTGCGTATTACGTAGGGATGCATCGCGCGGGGATTCGTCCGATAGAGAGACATCGATGACACTATACATATTGACAAGACACTCGAGACCGTCCGCAGGTCTGGGTCGCTGGAGTTACGCCGCTCTTGTCGTCCGTTCTCCCTCGCACGGTTGATACCCACGGCGAACCCTTCCGCCGTTGACGATATATCGGCCGTGTTACGCCGAGCGAGAGCGCAGATAGATAGAGAGACCGACAAAGAACTTTCTGTATCACTATCAGCGCACAACTACTCGGAGTTTACTCGCGAAACTCGAAGCACCCGACTTGGTCAAGTAGCACTTCATGAGAAAACGCGAGTTTGCACAGCGACGTCCACTTGGACTACCATCGGACTCGGCTATCGCGATCGGGCATTACCGGTTTTTGAATATTGCAAAATGGCAGGTAAACGCTAAGGTGAATTAAAGCGGAAGAAGTTTTAATCGACCAGTAAGCGGCGAGGAGGCTGTGAATGTCGAAACCAAAGGTATTTCAGAGTCCTCGACCGTAATGGTAGATCGATCCACGGATTTGAGAGAACTCGACTTCTTGTTTTACTAAAATACATTTAACGTGAAATAATCAGAAGCCGAGAGAGAGAGAAAGAGAGAGGGGGGGATGACATCCAATTAAAAGTTTCCATCGAGCGAGGAATCGTTTTCAATCTCACAAAGAATATATTCTCCAAGTTTGACGGAAATCTCACGATAAAGCAAGGTGAGCATATTTGTGTTATACGTATCGACCAGAAAGAATCAAAGAGAGAGAACTAACGAGCCTCGACCTCTGCCTAAGGTCTCGATAAACGACGAGGAACAATGTCCTGCGTTTATACGACAACACCACTCGAAATAAGTGCTTCGATACCGCGAAAACAATGCTTCCCTCGATAATAGCGATATCTTTCTGCCGATGCAGATTCGAAGTCATCGACGAAATAATGTACGGTTCCACGGGATTGTGTGCGCCTTTCGAGTGGCGCGCAAGGGTCGGAATGAGATCGTAAAACGATACTGTAGAAAGAAAAAGGGGGAACGACATACGGTAGACGAACGCATTTCTATTGTCTCGTATACGAGCGCGACATGAAAATTATGAAGTCCGAAAACGCTTAGCTTGCAATTCGATCTAACGTACTTATCGTGGAGGACTCGCGTGTGGTTGCTTCCCGCGTGTTTTACGTCTCGAGTTTTCACTTGTGAAACTATTTTCTGTTCTTTTATGCCATTTTTATGCTTCTGACAGACGGCGAACTGATGTAGAGGCGTTCTATGAATCTGTACACAAAAGAGCGAAATCTTTTGTTTCTACTTTTACAATGACTTAAAATAATTGTTCTTACTTGCGCGCACGTGTCGCTCATTAGTATCGCAAACTCCACGGCGCGAGCGTAATCATCTTCATTGAGCTTCTGTACACGCGTCCGCCTTTGCGCTCAAGTTTTTCCAGGTATAACTACCCTTGCATGATATCCGCAATTGACATTACCCAGGATAAACGTGGAGGCGGAAATAAGATACAACTGCGCCTTGACGAAGCGTAATGCGAGCTCATAAAGAAGCAGTAGAGTGAGAGAGACTTGAAAAAAAAAGAGAAACGCGAAGAGAAGAGGCAGCCGGGAGAAGACTATAGCCTCGTCGTAATAGTTTAGAGGTTGGCGGCTTAAAGACCGGTCAAATATTTGCCGGGACTTCGCCGGCCCAGACCTCTTTAATAAGTTTTTTATTGCAGTTCGCTCTTTGTTTCCAGGCCACGCTCTCGTATTTGCGCCCGCTCGATCGCGTTTGGTGACTGAGAATCCTTTTTCGCCCTTTTCTGTATAGCCGTGTTTCTCAACGTCGAGCTTCTTTGAATAAGCTTTATCAGCAACGGCAAAGTAAACGAGAATGAGAACAGGAACTTCCGAACGAGAGAATGCAAACTTTTGTCCACTCTCACAGATTAGAGATTTTTTGCAAATAATATTGCTGTCGAGTAATCTCTATGAATTTTACAAGAATATGACTTTGTATACAAAAGAGGAAATACGATTATCGCAGAATTATATATATATATGTCGTAGCCAGATTATTAAATCCGTCTTTTTATAAAATGTCTAGGCGTTTTATAAAGTGCGGCCATATTCTCAAATGATGGTTAAAAATGAAATATTTTACAATCTGGCTAAGAATTTTAGTCTTTTTATAAAACGCTAACAA
>NJRQ01000241.1:254571-268998 GCA_003063805.1 Aphaenogaster ashmeadi | reverse complement strand
GATAAGCTACAAGAATATGCAATAAAAAGTAGGCAGTTTCATTTAAAAAATTTAATTTGACCTTTATATGATCTTCGTCCTCCACCCAAAGTCAAATTTTTAGCCATCATTAGGTACATTTTATTAAGTCCTACAACTTTGCTACTTACATATTTTTCGCTATAGTTGATCCTTTTTGAGATATTTGACCGTTTCCGGACTTTTACCCAACCCTGTATATATATCTACAATATTTTTCGCAATAAGTTTTTTTACAGCGTTTTAAAATCTTTATTATTATTATTAAATTGATTATCAATTTAATCTAACGTGATATTACTATTTCCAACTTTAGCTAAAAAGACTGCGTTTCAAGACCGAAAAGTAATCGGCACGTAGTTGGCTGAGCTATGAAATATATATAAATTTACGCAATAAAATATTATTAGATATTACAGTTATAATATTATTAAGCAAAAAAGATCCAGCCCGACCAAAAATAGCATTTATTTCTACACAGAAAAAAAATGATATTGTATCAACAGCATTAAATCTAACTGAAAATAATCTTGTTAATTTAATTTTAATAAAATAAAATCATACGTATTTGTTTCATTAATAATGTTATTGAATTAATAAAATTATTTTCAATTAGACTTAATGCTGCTGATACATTATTTTTTTCCGTGTATACAATATTGTGTATATCTATAATGTTCCAAATAAAATTTTAAACTTATTGCGTAAATGTCGCACATTTTACATACATTATATTTATACATTTTCAAAAACATTATAGAAGATTGGCTTATTTTTTAAATTATCCTTGATTTTATATCTGAGAGCCTGCTATCATTAATATTTAATTATAGAAGACAAATGCTACGCTAACGCATTACATTTCGATGTTGCGCTCCGAACTTGTAAGAACAACGTGATTAGTATTAACTTGTATAAAACTTTGCATACAGTACAATCAGAGTTTACCTTTAATCCTACGTCGTAATCCTACATCGACAGTGAGGCAAGGGTTGAAAGAAAGCGAGGAAGGGTTGTCGCATGTAGTCGACAATAAGACTTTGAATCAGGGACTCACCTCGCCAAGCAATAGGCATTCTTTGTAACTCGTACATTTCGCTAATTAAATCAGAAAAAAGTTTTACTCTTCACTTACTGCCTTTTCCTTTCTCTTTTTCTCTTTTCTCCTTTATCTCGTTGAGAGATATTCAGCTTCCCTTTTGCTTCTCTAGGAATCTTGTCGCATTATTCTTCCACGCGTTGACAGTTGTAAGTCAAAGCGTATGTCTCTGACATCAGCGAAGCAACGAGAGATTGCAACGTAAATGAATGCGCAAGGAAAAACTAACGTTTCTATTCTAAAATCTGCTTCTGAAGTTCGCTGATTGTAAGAGAAATGCAATTCCGGCAAGAAAATATAATCTTAATTATCTCTAAGATTTGAATAAATTTTTAAACAAAAAACGATTTTTTGTGAAACGTATTAAGGTTTTTTAAACTATGTAAACTTATTTCCTTTGAAATTGGTTTAGTTAATCTTTAATAAAATTTTTCTCTTTCTGTTACACTTTTATAAACTTGAATTGTGCCTCAAGCATACATGTCTATTGTCATAAAATGTTTCTTTCATGAAATCGTTTAGCTTCGAAATGTGATGCGAGATAAAACGGGACGTCTGTTGCATTGTGATTTGCTTTTGCATAAAATTTGCTTTGACTGATAGCGCTGAATCAGGAGGTATGCTGTCGCGGAAAGAGAGGTTTTCCCCGTAAGGAAGTATAAAATCCGTTTTAACAGACGAGCTGATTTCCATCTTAGAAATATCAAGCCCGGAGTTTCTACTGGAAAGTAATAATACCGTATTAACGACGGTTCAATTAATTACATGGCGCATAACATCTCGTTGTGTGACTCGCTGCCGACAGCTTCGTGAGACTCGAACGAATTTGCGCGAATCGTGTTCCGTTCCATTCGTTCGCGAAGTCGAGCGGAGTGGCGTACGAGCAGAAGAGAAAGGGGTTATATTGAAGCTTTCGAAGTATTGGGGCTTTTGGGATCAAATCCGTTCGTCCGTTCACGCGCTCGTCAGGCTGTTATAGTGTAAGCCGATTATGCCGCTGCCCCATGCGACTCTCTCCATCATCCCTCCCTCTTCCCCTTCCCCCGTAACCGTTCCACCGACTGATCGTTCATTCCCAAATTTATCTACCCTCTTTTCCCCGCGGCGAAAAAATCCTGAAACGCGCTAATAGGGAGCGACTAACTTAAATCCCTAACGGTAATATGATAATTGCAATGTTTGAACGTATTTTTACACTGGTTGCAAGATCGGGAAAATCTGTTACTATTTTTGCAAAGTATTTTAATACTCTCTTGCGGCATTAAAATACTTTTTGCAAGGTATTTTAATACCTCTCTCCCATACAAAAAGCATTTAGCAACGTGAAACGACGAAGGAGATGACGTAAGTGCGATTCGAATAGCTCACTCAATCTTAATTCGAAAAAAAAGAAATTCGTAAAAATGTACACTGGTCTTCGTACTTCGTACCGTTTTACACTGGTTACAAGACCGGGAAAATCTGTTGCTATTTTTGCAAAGTATTTTAATACCAGGGTTGGGAAAGTTACTTTATAAAAGTATCTAGTTACAGTTACAGTTTTTTCATTGAAAATGTAACTAGTTACAGTTACAAGTTATCGATTCTGAAAAGTAACTCGTTACAGTTATAGTTACATAAAAAGTAACGAGTCGTTACTTTGCAGTTACTTTCTTGCAATGAAAATAAAATATTAAATCTACACTTAATGATAAAAATTTATTGACATTTAATACAAAATCAATATTAATGATGCTAGGCTCTCGGACATAAAATCAAAGATAATTTGGAAAAAAGCCAATGTGAGTCAACGCCGTTGTCGGGGCAAAAAATAAATTTATTATTCAAAAATACACTATACAAATCTAAAAACTGCAAACGTTTCGACTCCCATTTGAGTTCTCCTCAGTGCATACAATTAAAAGTGATAAATGAAATGGTAAATGAAATGAAATTCACGTCACCTCCACAAATGAGAAATACTTACAATTAGTATGTGACTTAAAAGGAGAAAATCAAAAAAATTTTTATTAGGTAATAGAATTTTACCTAAAAAAATTTTTACCTAAAAAATTTTTTTTTGGTTTTTTCCTTTCCATTCGTAAGTTAATTGTGGCGCATGTCGAGAGCAGTTGGGAGCATGCGCATTAAATTGTAAAGTGTCGATAACGATGTTTATGCACAAGCGCAAGGCCGCCCAATGCAATCTGCCAAAAGTTTTAAATATATATAAAGTAACTATTAATGTAACTATTAAATTAGTTACTAGTTACCGAAAATATGTAACTGAGGTAAGTTACAGTTACAGATGGAGAAAGAGGAACGAAGTTAAGTTAGAGTTACCGAAAAAAAGTAACTGTAACTGTAACTTCGTTACAAGTAACGAGTTACTTCCCAACCCTGTTTAATACTCTCTCGCGGTATTAAAATACTTTTTGCAAGGTATTTTTAATACCTCCCTCCCATATAAAAAGCATTTAGCAACGTGAAACGACGAAGGAGATGACATAAGTGCGATTCGAATAGCTCACTCAATCTTAATTAAAAAAAAAAGAAATTCGTAAAAATGTAAAAAGCGACAGGTTTTAGATGGATCATATTTAAGTCATGAATATTCTCTCTTAAAATGAAATTCCGAAAAGACTATTTACCACGTTTTATTTATCCTCGTGATCGATATCGCATGCCACATGATATGGCATGCGATGGCATTGCTGGTACAGGCTTACAATTGAAACTAAATTTTTTAAAAAGTTTTTTCAGCAGTAGCCGTCGGTTATCTCACGATCATCTGAGCTGTACGACTACGAATGCAAGAAAAATGCATCGGGATATGGTTCTATAGCCGCGCGTGACGCAGTGAGAAATATAGGCATCGTTTTCAAAGCGTTTTCGAGTGGCGTCATAACATGTTCGAGGAGATAGTCAAACTGTTTTTGACCCGATTTCCCAACATGTCGACGCACGCTCGCGTATGCGTCGATAAGCAAGAAAAGTGTACTCCGCTCTAGGGTCCTCGAACGCGAGAATTTGAGATTTATTTGATACGTTCGCTGTCTGCGAAATTGAAATACGCGGCGGACTCTCCCGGTGGGAAGTGCTACTTCGCTCTACTTTCGCAAGACAAACATATGAGATTTTAAATTTTAATATTACTCCACGGGATCCGCACATACTTCCCATGTTTTGTCTCTTCGGCTAAATCGGTAATGCTTTTAACGCGTAGGCTTATTCCAAATGCAATTATGCCGTTAATATATGATTGAATATTTGAAATAGCACGCAGCAGGGATTTGGGAAGGATAGGAAAAACGTGTGTACAGATGGAATATTAACTGCGCGCAGACATCATATATTTATAGCAAATAACATGCGTGGAGCGAAATTCAAATCGAAATGTATCTGTTTTTCGATGCACGCATTAACGGTTTTGCATCTGCATTATTTACTTGCCGTTTACGAGTGTACCGTGATTATAGGTTGTTATTGGTTTAGGTATGCGCATTACTATCAGCTTTATTGAAAATGCAAACAGCACATGAACAATGTTATAATATTATACACATAACAGCGAGATACGAAATATTGCCATTTCTGAGACAAGTACGTACGTATTTATGTGATATAAATAATTTGACTCCAACTGAACCGATAATATCTGACTTAAGGATCTTTATTAATCTTTATTAATCTTTATTAAGGATCAAACGTCCTGATTACGTCGGATTTAACGTCGAATAATCTACGTCCTACTTTACTCGCGTAATATTTCTCTTCTTATTTTTATTTTAGTTTATCCGCCTCGGTCATTAGAATATAACCGCATCGCAAAATATCTGAACAAGAGTTTGCCCGTACATCCTTAATTAATCGCGGATCTTATTTCCCAATCCACTTTACGGAAAATGAAGTTGAACGTCAGCAGCTAAGCACACGAAAGCTGCAATCAGCCGCCAGCATCGGATCTTACATCCTCGAGGGCTGACAATCTAATGTAATTTACTTCCCGTCTAACGCAATTAAAGCGCACTTTGAGGTGTGGCGGGACGAGAAATTAGCAGTGAACTTCGGTTTACCGATAAACTTCGCCGGTGAAATCGACACCGTCGTCTCGCTCCACGCCATCTTAGCGGAATTTTAGCGCAGCAATGCTTACCGAGCTACTTCCAAAATGCCATAAACTCAAGCTTTAACACCTGTATTTATAGCCGTTACGCGAGAGAAACTCGTATTAAAAATTTTGTATCTTGTATTTGAGATATCAGGTTAGGGAGACATTTCTATCTGAGACATACACGGTTCAATAGTCACATTTTGTTTCGGTATCAACCGAGAGTGTACTTAGCGGATTGCGAGAAGCAAAAGATAATAATTTACTCATCCCACAGTCGCTTTACCGTCGCCCGATGCCTCCCAGGCCTTTTCCTCTTTCTCTTCTTCCTCCTCCTTCTCCTCAGGTTTCCTCATTGCACTCACACAACGTTTATTCGCGAAAACACGGTTAATTACGATCACGTGTACTAATCACCGAAATAGGATAATCGCACAGCACTTTGCACAGCGCTACTGACGTTAATCGCACGCGACGCGCATTTTAAATTAACTTCAAATTAGGTGCACGACGACTCGTGCGTTACTTCGAATTCCCGACTTGAGAGAACGATAAGCAAATTACATTTGAGTTGACGAAAAATTCGAGGCGCGAATACATACAAAAAAATTCCAATAATTATTGCCCATGAATATCGCAACGTAATAATAATTCGTAATTCTTGTTCTCTATTGTTTCGGTTCAAATAAATCGCGCAAAATATCGCGTTTCGATGAGTCACTATTGTCTTAATGCAAATCGCATCGTTGATGCGGAAGTTACCCAAATAGAACACGAAAGTAGTCATGATGACGTCAAAATGATGCTAAAATGACGCCTTTGACATCATTTTGACGTCATCATGACTTCAAAATAATGTCAAAGGCGTCATTTTAGCATCATTTTGACGTCATCATGACTTTCTGTTCTACTTGGGTAATTAATAGACTGACATTCTTTAAGAAAATTATCGCGTTTCGAATGGTAATGCGATGACACATGGAGCGGTTCGTGCTTGTCTTGAATTGCTCGGCTGCGCGAATGATAACACGGCGGCTTTGTATCAAATATGCCAACCAATCTAGTCTTTAACAAAATATTCAGCGAAATAAATGTTAAATATTCTGTTCCTTCTATATCTATAAATTTATTCTATAAATTTATAGATTTATAGAATAAATTAATCTATATATAAATTTATTATCAACACTTGATATAACACGATTTCCCGTTACTAGAATAACTCGATCCAGTGATTCGTATATTATTTCGCGTTATCAATTGCAAAACGAAAGGTTAAATTACATTTAACCTTTTCAGGAACATTGATACATACGTGTACGTTTAGATTAGTGTTTTATAGTTATAGAATAGTATGGCGAATAAATATTCATCACTGAATTTCTCAACAAGAAAAAAGACAAATCCCGTTATATGATGGCAGATGTAACATTATGTCACTTGGAATCGCGTGGTACTAAAATACTTATTTTATTTCCTCATTTTTAAAATTCATCTCTAAAGAGATTAAATTAAAAATTCGAAAAGATATTTAAATTCAAACATTATTAAGAAGATAATAATTATCGTCTGTAAAATCGTGAAATAATAATTTATAATTCCTATTTTCTAACGTTCCGATTTCTACTCCAAACGAATAAACATAATTATTACCCAAAATATTTGATAAGTCATTACGTTGATTACGTTTACGAATCTTTAGTAGAAATTACTTAATTTTTTTTATTTTTTACGTTCTGTTCCAATAAAATTGTATAATTCTGTATGAGTTGAGAAAAAGAATAAGATTAAATTAGTAATAGTTTTAGCGACAATTTAATATAATTTTTTCAATTTATTAAAATCATATAATTTCATTCTTTTCTTGGATAAAAATCTGGAAATTACAAGAATAAATTAATTTACGTAAATTTTTTTTATCAAAACAAAGATAAATTTTATTCTTCAAATAATAGTTTTATAATTTTTGAAAAATATTGAGTTATTAAATGTCAACCAGTTAAAGTATCATTAAAAAAAAATAAAATGATACACGCATAAAATTAATGCGTTCAAATCATCGAAATTAATAGGGCATAAATGCGGTTAAATTCGCTATTAGTAACATATATTATATATTTCAACTTTTGTATTAATTTGTTCGAAATAAATTTTCAATTAGAATTTAAATAACAATCTTTCTATTCCAAAACGTTCCTTCAATCGAACGAAATTAATCGTTATTTTATAAGCAACGGTAATGTTTAATTTATTAACGAAAATTAAATCAAAATGCAAAATATTCGATCGAGCGAATAAAATATATTCAAAATTCGTAATTTTGACTTATAAAATATTAAATATTTCAAGATGATAAATAGCCGTTGTCGATTTACGAATAAGCGCGAGAGTTGATTACAATCGTGCGAGTTATTAACCGTAAAATGTTCATAGGGAATGATAGCGCTTATTTCCGGCGCAATTGCGTTTCAATGCGTAAAGCAGCGTGCAATGCTACTTGTTCTCTCTCAGCGAGCGAGTGATAGCGCGGTGACCTTCCGTAAACAGAATTGTACGCCGTCACAATTATAAAGCCAGTGGCATACAGAAACATGTAAGCAGTAAAACTTACTGTTTACATTTAAAACAGGAAGCGAATCGATCAATCAAAGCCAAGAGTTTCGAAATAGTAATTTGTACGTTTTCGATCATTCTTGACTATGATTGGCCGACTCGCTCACTGCTTAAGTCTTACTGTTTATGTTTTTCTGTATGCCATGGCCATAATTCTGCTGCTGTCTTGGCCTTGGCCTTGGTATTCGTTGTCACGGCGTACGGCACTCCGTTTATGAAAGGTCGCCTCGCTATTATTCGCCCACTCGAGCGAGCAAGTAGCAGTGCGTATCACTCTATTGTGCCGGAAATAAGCATTTCCTGCAATTTCCTACGAATATTTTACGGTTAATAACTTGCACGATTGTAATCGGCTCTTGCGCTTAAAGATTCGTAAGTGTCTCAAAGTAACAATTTCGTTTATCATAGCTGATATTTCACGTAGCTTGCACGCTTAAAGTAATGAATAGGGAATACGAATTATATACATAAATTGTTGTTTCATAATAATTACGAGCAATGAATGGTTTTCTAATGCTGCTTAAATTCGAAATACCTACTTTTCATTTAATCGCCAACTGTGAATGTTCTCTCACCTTGTTTACATTCGCATAACGAGACTCAAGCTGGCATATAACATCGCGCTTCGTACGTTGTCGCATTATTCCTTTCAAAACGCGATCTTGAGACAAGCGTTAAAAGAAAACGTGATTTTTTCCAACGAATAGTTAGCAATAATCAACCTGCGCGTTCAATTAACTCCTGCGATAAACGTCTTACATAAACTTTGTATAAGACAAGCGACTTAGAAAGTAACTTAAACAATTCAACAGTGAATCGCAGCTTCGTGCAATCGTACTTTTCTCGTTATTCTTCCGTCACGAGTAGTAAAATGCGCGTCGCATGCGACGTCGAAAATGCGGTTTGAAGCGTGTCGCGAGCATCGTGTTTTGTTCATTAATGTGCGCGCAATAGTAATTGACCGTGTTTTTAGAATGAATGTTTTGCGATCCAGCGGAAAAACCTGAGAGTGAGAAGAGGCCTGGGTGGCGCATCAGGCGACAACAAAAGCGGCCAAGGGTGAGTATATATGAAGACCCGAGGGGGGGGAAACAAGGAATGTCAGTTTTATACTTTTAAGTAAAATGAATTTTAAAGTTTGTTATTTCCCCTATACCCGAATGTTCTACCTTCATTTTTTCACTGATTAATACAGTTTTTAATCCAAGATGTACATTGTAGTATCATTGATGTTTGTAGTATCTCTTAAACTCTACAAAATGACGTGCGCGCGCGATCATATCTCATTTTTAATAAAACTGTCATTCCTTGTTTTTCCCCCCGGGTCTTCATATAAATTATACATATATATATATATATAATTTATTTTTTTATTAATTATAGAAATAATCATTTATAATCATTCAATGCGCGCTACAATTATTTTTGTGAATATCTATTGTTTTGGGGACCTCTAATTTCAATATAATTTTTATATTTTACTGTTTTATAGTTTAATGTAGTTTGCAACGTGGTGTTTCCAACTCCGTTGCTGCGCATCATTTTGGTGAGTGACAGATTATCTTTTATTTTAATTTCAGGTAATGGATCTGTAAAATACATGAGATGAATGTAGATGTATATATCAAAATGACAGCATAAGAATAAGATTGATAGATAACATGATCCATTGCCTTAAAATAGATAAGGCAATGATAGATAAACTACGGCTAATGAGCACAATGAATATTTAATCCTGAAATATGTACAATTATCTGATTTATTGTGCATATAAGGATGAACATACACACACACAATTTAAATAAAAAATTTTTTAGAATATTGAGAATATCTTAAAAAGTGACATGTAATAATATTATTTTGGCATTTTAACTAACACTTAAATTAATAATCAATGTTAACAAATAGTTAAACCGCCAGTAATATTCAAACAATAAACTCAAATTTCATCGACAATAACTGGCCAACCGTATATTTTAAATTAAAAACGGTACATACGACGTTTCGACCCTAAGTTTTGGGTCCTTTTCAAGTGCACTATAATAACAAAACATATTCGGTCATACATAGTGATATAAAAATAAAAAGAAGTACAAATAAAATTGAGAAGATTAAACGGGTGTTACCTCTAATACATATAAATTATAATATTTTCAATTGACACAGACATCCGTTATATATGTAAAATTTTTTCAGAAATAAACATATTACGCTAAAATAAAATAAAATAAATCTAGTATAAGAAGGATTATTTATATAAAAATATAAAATAATAAGTCAATTTTTCAGTAAAGATTATTTTTCAAAAATTAAATAGTTGAGAAGAAAATAAAATAAATTTCTAATAAATAACAACTATATGTCAAAGTAATAAAAAGAAGAAAAAAGCGCTTACTTGTCATGTATGTCAAATTGTACATTTATAAGAATCAGAATTGTATAAAAGAGATCCTTAATACATACTTATGATAAATTAACAAGCAAAAAGTAAAACATAAAATCCAGGATGTAAAACAAAAGTGAGTGACGAATTTCAGATGTGTGCACATGTCGAAAGCCACAAAGAAACTGATTAAATGAACAGTCATATTAACAATAATATCACCGTTTGAAGAGTAAAAGGTTAAATTAATAACATATAGATATGAAAATAGATCATTACTTTTAAACTATATATCGAAATTAATCTATCATAAATTGAATTTAAATTAAATTAAATTTTCAGTGTCTTTTTTTAAATTAATAGTATTTTCATATTTTTTAATAAAAAAACTTTCAGCAATCTCTCTCTTTTTTAAATGTTTTTCTTTGTGGAGAATTTCAACATGTGACCACTCAAATTCATGTCCAAAAGTCTGCCTATGCTTGCCTACAACAGAATAATTAATAAGATATAATTTATATTATGATGTAATATAACTTTTACGATAAAGTTTTTATTTAACTTTTTTCGCGGTATTCATATCTCATGGATGTTGAAGATTAAAACAAGATATTTATAAAAATATATAAATATCTTGTTTTTGTATAATATATGTGATGTAAAAATTAATTATCTATAAAATACATTAGAGAAAAATTGTTAATTTATTTTCCCTTTCTCATATTTTTTTAAACAGAATTTAAGATTCGTGTTTGGTTTTTTATGAGTTTCCATGATTAAATATTGCATAAAAAATATTTTTAGAAAATTTTTTTCAACTTTTTCTATGCATTTTGTAAATAAAAGATGAGATATTTTACTGTTACAAATAACATATTTTAATTAAATTATAATATAAAAAATACACTAATGATTATTAATTTATTAATATTTATTATTTATTCTTATTACAAAGCCAGTTTTATTCTAATTTATCCTAATCTATTCCATTTTTATTTATTAATGACTTGTCATTATCTCTTGAAATAAAGGTGATTAAAATATCGTGAGATCTAATTACACGTTATTAGATATTTAATATTACATACGAAATGCTTCAATAGTCGTGCAAGATTTTAATAGCGTTAGATTTCACAGGAATATTCGTCCTATTTTCTACAATCAGTTAAATACATTTTCAGTTAATCTCTCAAAATGTCATTATTGAATCGTCTATATTTCAAGATATGAAATTTTACTCTCAAATAAATACGTTTCTTCACACGAAATTCACGTAAAGATTATAAATCTAGACGGATCTAAGACGCTCTCTAAATTAATTGTAAGAGATATAAATTATAAATAAGAACGAATTTTAAAAGTACAAATTTGGAAATGTGCTTTTTCTCAATACCTGTAAAATTTCTCTCAGACTTATCCCTTAATATAAATAAAAATGAAAATAAGTTTTGTAAATATCTGCAGTAAAGATAACCGAACAATAGTTAAGATATTATATCGTTTTAACATGTGCATAATAGATCGAAACATTTACGAAATTATATGTGTGAATTATGTTGGAATTATATGTGAAACGCGACGAAGTACATTTCATTCCGCGAGAGAACGCAGCAAATTACAAAAGACAGGGCGCAAGTACTTGACTCGTCAACGATATTCAATCTTATCCATCATGCATTAACGCATCGCGAACGGAGTGGAATTCCGCGGCCGACTCGAGTGTAGTGCCGGAGCGGATTCCCCTGTTTGCCGATTCACGTTTGACGGATTGCGCGATTATTGATATCGGCAAGTCGCGTCTCTTCTCACCCATTTCCCGAGTAAAGCGCCAGGCGCTCGCGCGGTATTTGAGTGCGGCCGAGGGGGTTTTGGGTGCGCGCCCCGCGTGCTTTTGATACCGACCAGCTTGCCGAGTCGAGCGCCGAAAGGCAAGAGGAAAGCTCGGGAAGAACGGCAGAGAAACGGAAAAGCGGCAAAACGCGCGCCGAGGAGCTTTGATATACGACCATTGGACCACCGATAGCACTCTCTGCCAGCCACCCTCCCTCGCCCTCTCCGTATCTCTCTGCCCCCCCCTCCCCCTCCCCCTGCATCCGTGACTACCAATAATCGAACGTTATTGCGTTACCTTGCCAAAGCACTTCCACGGTCGCGACACGTGCATTCGGAAGATAACGTGGCGCGACTACGCTCGCATTCGCGTGCACACATACGCAAACGTGTATACGCGTACATGCACACACGTGGGGGAACGTATTCGCGAATCGTATATGCGGGAAATGCGATTCTTGTCGCGGCACACGCGCCATCGAACGAACAACGCTTACAAACTGCGAAACGTTAGGAAACTCGACTTCACGATAGAATCGAAATAGTTGCGACGGTACGTGCCCAGCCACACGGAGCGGGTTGCGCGGGCGGACAACCGAATAAATCATTAATGAGAGTTACGGTCGGCTTCATCAATCTTCCCCGTGACGGATGGTCTCCATTAATTTCGAACGGCATCTTTAACGCGATATATTATTCCATTTCAACGGCGTTCATTTATTAAGATCCGAATCCATTTTATCTCACGATTGCACTCGCTTTCCCCCATCGCTCACTCCCGCGTATTCGATAAGAAACGTTATCGTACGGATATAAATCCGTATCCTTTCATATCGTGAGTTTCTTTTTTATATGAAATGAAACAGGATGTGTTTTAGTAAGCACTTGAACATATCGCTTGAAGCCGGCTTTAGCGATTTATGGGGCGGGAGAAAAAGTGGCGTTCTTGAGTTACGGACTGCAGGAATTCGAATTGTGCCAGTAGCTTGATATTGCAGCTCGTCGGCGCGCGTAGAATGTCTGCTTGGTATTGGTGTACCAGCATCCTGTGTGACACGTCTGCGCGAAAATACGAAGGCGCTTAGAGTTCGCGCGGTGTAAGTCGAGCCCGTCGCATCTCGAGATACCGAAATTTAGGATCTCGTGGAAAAATAAAACGAACCGATCCGAAAAAAGGGAAACGATAAAGAGAAGTTTCGCACGCGGAATTTTGCACAACTCGCGAGATTTCGCCGGACCTCGGATACTTCGGTAACTTCGTAACGCTCTATGAAAGATCGGGGTACGCTACTTGTACAATTTTGCAAAACGTCCGCGAAAAATTCTTGTATCTGTTCAATAATACAAGTAGAATTTATTAGATACTAGTCTTTGAGCCCGCGCGTAGCGCGGGCTAAAAGTTAGTGCTTTATATGAACCTTTTTCAAAATGAACCTTTTTCAAAAAATTGTATATGGGACCCCTATGTTTGTCTATTTGTAGACCGTAGACTGTGATTTTTTAGTCCGTAGACGGTGTTTTTTCCACGAATATAGTAACACTTACCCGGAAAAAAATGGGGGGAAAATGAACCTTTTTCTGAAAACTTAATATGGGGGCCCCTTGATCCCGGGCTCCGACTCCTTCCAAAAACCGTCTACGGTCTAAGTTAGAGTATCATGAGTAGACTTCGGATTATATGCAAATTGCATATTTGTTACTTTTTGCATATTTTGCGAGAGCATTAATAATGTGGACAAATTATAATGTTTACAACTAATTAACGATAATTAATTTTTGCATATTTTGCATATTTATTCAATCTTTGCATATTTTTAAAAAGTTTGCATGTTTACGTAAATTTTGCATATTTTATTGCATATAATTGAATACATTTCGAATTCCTCCTTAAAATGTCTATCCAAAAAACGGAAAAATTAATATTTTTAATTAAAAGTATTAAAGTATTAATTAAAGTAATTAATTAAAGTTATAAAAATAAAACTCACCCTATGTGTTTAAAATCCATTTTAAATGGAAAATACATAAAATTAAGAGAAATGTTTCTAGAACGCGATAAAAATTGAGTTTCTACTGTTTCTCTTATTTCACTCTGTTCCTGAAGATTTGAAATATTATAAAAAAGAAATATTTATAATTATATATCTGCGTATTATTTGTAAATTTTGACTAATTTTGCATATTTTTACAATCTTTGCATATTTTTGTAAAAATCCGTGCATATATATGCGCATATTTTCTAAATTTTCCGTGCATATAATCCGAAATCTAATCATGAGAAAGTATACCAAATTTGGTGGTTCTACATTAAAAACTGTAGATTTGCATTGCGGACAAACATACATACATATATACATACATACATACAAACATACATACATACATTCATTTATA
>NJRQ01000241.1:231690-244567 GCA_003063805.1 Aphaenogaster ashmeadi | reverse complement strand
CAACTTTTTTGTATTTCTAATTTTCTACGAAATAATTACGTGTTTTCACTTAAATCAGACATACTGTATATGTTTAATTATCTTTGGAGAACATTAAAAAAATTTTTTGGAGCTAAAATAATGAATATGAATAACAGTGAAACTCTGCGAATACATCTATAAAAAAAAACTTCCTAAATGGCTGCTATAATTGCTGCCGTTCTGCTTATGTGAAACAAAAAAAACAAAAAGATTCTTAATTAGTATGAGTTTGGCTATAGCAGGTACCATAATGGAATGAAAAAACTGAAAATTTTAAAAATGGCGATCCTTTAAAAATTGAGTATAGATTTTCGCGATTTTTTAAATCTTTCGAAGGCTGTAAAAATTATTAAAAAATTTTTTTGACTTAATTCTGGTAGGGGCTATAGCGACACATCTGCTGAAGATGTACGCACAAGCTGGACTTGATCGGTCAAGTAGTTCTTGAGATATCATGGCAGCCATTTTAAAAAGCATGGTTTTGAGAAAAACGCGTTTAAAGCTTTGCGCACCGTTTTAATGAAGACAGTTTTACGACTTCTACCAGTCCAGGACCGTACATCCAGCAGATGTCTCTTCTTAGAAAGGTCAGAAGGGAACCGTTAGGCCCTTCTTTCAAACTAAGACCTATGGGTTGAACGAATTTTGGACGAATCAAAGCTGTGGAGACAAAGCTATTGTTCGTCGTCAAACCGCTATAACTTCGTCAATTTTATGAATTCAAGCAAATCCCTTTACAGACATATTTTTCATAACATATACTTTGAGAAAATGCCAAAAATTTTTTCGATTTTTTCAAACTTCTACACTAGAATACCCCTTTAAGTTTCTTTCATACAGTCGAGATAGAAATTATCTGATAAAAAGTTTTTGATTCTCAATATATTTCAAGCCACCTGGCTTGAAAATTTCTTAAGACATCCGTTAATCGATCGACCATTCGATGAATTAATAATGCTAACTTAACGGTATTTCTAGTTGCAGAGTGACTGACTGTTTCCATTATGAAAAATTAATTCGATTACAGACGGTTCTAATTTTAAACAGTTCCGTCGATTTGTTCTTTTTCGTTTTTTTGTAAAAAAAAACGTATCTGTGTTTCGGAATTGCTTCGTAAAAATTCATTTCCCTGCCGCAAACGAAACGAGAATTTAACAAACTAGATATATTGCTTTTCCGGAGCTTTAAAACAATGGCGTGCAAAAACTCATGAATGCGAGTAACGCGATTCGTACTGGAAAATAGAAAGGAAAGAATGTGGGGAATCGTCGCGAGATGACAAGGAAAAATCGAAATCGAATCAACGTAATAGTAATGCCACGCGTGAAATTAGTTTTCAGCGCGATGCGACATAATCCGATAAATATCGATCGATATCGGAAGACGCGCGCCATTGCTCCATTCGTGGTAATTACCTCTGCGTATGTATCTGTATCGGGGAAATAATCGATACGAGACGTCTCGCGCGGACCCGAGAAGTTTAAATGGAAGCTAATTTTCTCTCATCTACAGTTCATATCTTCTTGAATGCGTGTCTTCCTTTTCTATTTTACAGTAATTAGATGTACGTGCTCGCAAAATAAGCTTTTAATATAATCACCGCTGCTATTATACAAATTATACGTTAATGCGTAAGTGTTTACGCCGATATACGCGTTCAAAGCAGAAATATTATTTTACAGCAGCATATATCAAATTACCAGTGTACCTTCATGAAGTAACTACTTAAGGTGCAAATAATGCGCGCACATACACACACGCACACGCACAATTATATTAAACATACAAGGAAAAGGAAATCCTATTCTAGCTATAAAAACGCAACGTAATCTTCACGTTAAAAATAAATAAATAAAATATTGTAATATAATATAAAAAATTTCAATAGTAACAATTCGAGTAATTCCGAAACAATTGGTACGAATTGCATATAAATGAATGCTTGTGGTTAACGTGACAATATTTTATTACTTGTATTATTATTTCTGTTATTTTCGATATTATTACGATCTGTTGTTTAATTAGTCATGCTTTTTAATAATAATGTTATGTAATCATTTTTGGTTTTTGTGCACAAATAACGGTGCACCTTACAAATTAAATGATTGAAAATATATATTGGTACTTCTGTAGTAATATTTACACATGTCGAAATTCCATTTCCATGGTTCTCGTCAATTCCGCCATTCGATTATTATACCCTATTGGATGGTGATCTCATTGGTGGCATTATACCTGATATCGATTTCCACGATCAAATAGGAATTCGCTTTACAGTTTGAATCGGAAATGATCGGAAGTAGAATAGAGATATATCAATAAATGACCGGTCCAAGAGTATTGATAGATAATTCGATCTCTTTATGTTACTTGAAGATACCAAGAAAATAATAAATAAATTACTATACTACACTTTTATATAAGAAATAATCGCTTTAACTCATAATAATTATAACCTACTAATATATGTGTTATAACTTTATTTTCTCGAACAAACACGATTATAAACTGCCCTACGGAACTGCGCGAAAAATAAACATAAATTAAACGGTCATTTGCTTGCATATTCGCGCCCTATGCTTTCGATCACCGTGACCAATATTCGCTGCCAATGTCCCTACCGAAAACGCCGTTCGATCGTCAGTGTCCTTAATAATGAAATTTGTTATGCCTGGCAGCCATACGTTTCGCCGTGCGGTCTGGAGTAAATATTAAGCATATATTTTAGCGCCCCTGGCAACGCGCCCTGTGCGGTCCCCACGGTTCGCTAAAATCCCGACGTCACAAGTGCGGTGTGCGGCACACGGTGGCCGATGGCGCGACCGTTGCTGCTCCGAAATCGATTTTGTCGAAATCGAATGGTCAAAATGCAACCCGTTCCGTCCGCTTTTACGACGTAACTAGATGCGTCGAAACCATTTGACATGTTATTTCTCGTTTTTTTCCTCCTCCCCCCCCCCCCCCCCCTCGAGCGAAGCACAGAGAGAAGCGTACATTTCACACCGAGATACAATTTTCCGATCCGCATGACAGGCCGCGTTGTATAAATAACATCAAAAACATTAGTGACGTACTAAACGAGAGAAACGAGTCCCTCCTCCCCCTCCCCCTCCCCCTCCCCCACACCACTCATCTTCTCCCTCCCCCTCGCATAATGGGTTTAATATAATATTCACGACGGTATAATCCGCGGTGTCTTTCATCGGGTTTCCGCATTCGTGATAAATTTAATCTTTAACGCGCTTTGTAACGAGGGCTCGTGGTATAAACGCACGAGTCCCGAAATGAAGAAAAAGAGATGGATATGAGAGCGAGAAGCGATTCCAACGGATAATAGAAACGAAAGCATTAGCGCTACGTATGCGGATAAGAGCTTTTTGTCAGGAATATTCATTGGCACGATTTTCGTGTGCCGATAGAATGAACTTCCGCGATAAAGTTATCGTTGCGTACACGCGCGGGATAGATCGCGCAATCCGGTTACATAGCCGTGTAAACTGCGATGTCAAAAATATCATTCAATCCGCGACCATCGGCGGATATAATGACGTTGCGCTGATATTATCAATAATTTCGCCAAAGATTTCAACAAAATTATTTTTCCCTCGCGAAAAATTTGCACCCCATGTATCTTTTTACGAAATTATTTTATTACGTTACTATACATTTGCACTTTATCCATCTCCATATTTGATTTGCGTTGATATACATCGCCGTCAATAACAGTCGCCTCTCTACGTTTAAAAAAAAAAAATAGAGGAAAAAGAATATTATACATTTTTACGTCAATCTAAAGCAAAACCGTGTTGTTATTCATCACCATTTATTTGATCCATTACGATGGAATATCGGTCGGTCACCGATCGTCGATGACCCCGAGCGAACGTGTTAGCTGGTGGATGTTATAGCGACCGTTGTATCTTTCAACGATAAAACAAAAATCAGGACACCCATGTCATGCTGCCTATCCATCCTGCCCGACTCACCGAACGCAGCCTTCATTTCGAGATAAATAATTCCATCCAACCGGCGAACGATTCGCGCCATTCCGGATGCAGTGATAAATGAGGGGTGCGAGCTGAGAGGGGAGGGTCATACATTTATGTGCATGTATTGTTACTTTTACGTGATTTCTCTCTCTCCCCGTCTCTGTCTAGATTTAGTCGTGCTACGTCCGTTTTTACATTATCATTTCAGTGCGTAGCTATCCTGTAACGATTGCATGAGATTAACTCGCGTTTGCGTGAGATTACTAACAACAGACTTTCATATCCCGTATTTTTCTAATGAAAATTCTCTGAATTAAGTATCTTTACGCGCCAACTCAACTTATACTTTTTTCCATGTTGTCTGTACTAAATGTTTCGTAATCATTTATTCATTTCTTTTTGTGTTGCTATGAATTTCTATTACGAGATCATATATTGTAGGATTAAGAGAACCCAGTTTTAGATTGCGCAAGTGTAAAGTCGGGAAGAAAACTCGGCCTCAAAGTAATGACCTATCTCACCTGGACGTCCACCTTTGCTTTACGTGCGGGCACGGTATTGAAAATCGCGATACAGGGACACGCGGACGCGAGAGGAAGCGAGAGAGGGATTGAGTGAGGGGCCGATGGTGGACGGCGGGAGGGGGACGAAGAGGACGAGTCACAAAGAGAGGCGATCGGGGGATGGAGAGGAGCGCGAGAGGTGGTGAGAGGGCGAGTATCGCGATACTCCATCGGACAGAAATCGATACAGGGACGGCCGGGGTAACCGGGTGCGAGGGGGGACGGGTTGCCAGCCGGGGGTTTCTGTATTTTTCGTGAAAGCATTACGAACTCGTCCGCAAATATCTCCGGCGCATGGCTCTCAGCTACGCTCGGGGATTTGCGCGACAGCTTCCGATGACTGGCTCTCCTCCGCGAGTTCCCGGCGGCGCTGCCCGACAGGTATCGAATTTCATTCGAAACTAATTCCCGACGTGTCGAAGATCGATGCGTCTCCTATTATCAACGAACTGACGGAAGACGTACTATGGTCGAGGCAAGTCACTCTAACGATTTAAATTCTGACACGTTTTTCCGAGGTGTCGGTCTAATCGCCCATTCCGTCGCGTGTTCATCATGTTCCATCTTTCGCGATTTCGTATGGTACACTTTCGAAAACGGTGAGATCGACGTTTTATCGCGGGAGAGAGAGAGAGAGAGAGAGAGAGAGAGAGAGAAAGGGGGGGGGATTTCTCCGCTTCGCGCCGAATGAGAACCACCGTGCTCTTCGCCACGTAGTGTTGGCAGAGTGCTCGTGATCGATTACTCGTCATCCGCGCGCGATGTCCCGAGTTCGACGCCCACCGCCCACTGCCAAACCAAACGTACTCCTTTCTTTTTTCCTCCACTCTGTTTTTCCCGCTCCTGCTCTCGCATTCGTCCTCGCTCCTACCTTCCACGTGGTCATCGACCGTGGACTACGTGGTGCGCGCACGTAGACACGCTCGCCGCGAATGGACGCGTTTTTCGCCTTTCTCTCCACGGCCGCGGCCCCAGGCAAGGGCCGGGTTATTCTGCAAGTTCACGGAGCGTCAAATCGAAGCCACTTTCCCCAAATGTTCTCGCTTCGATGGAGACTGCGAATTTTATTCTGCCCTTCGCACACCCGTGCCTGGAGAGTAGAATATTGGTAGAAATGCGGTGACTCAATTCAAAGACCTATTCGGAAACTCATTCAAGGATATGATATCGCCAGTTTTTGTGTCACCGATCTATCGACTGTATCGATATATCTTTCGAAAATTTTGTTCAAGTCTTGAAAGATAATATGAAGCTTCCATTTTTGTTTACGATGTAGCACAAGTATTTTTCTTTTATCCGTATCTGTTCGTATTATGAAACAGAACGTAAGCAACAATTTGGTCACAATTGAACAATTCGTTGAACAATTCATGAAACAGTTACTGAATGAACGAATGAGTCTTGTTTTCACGTGTTTGTAGATATGCTACTTCCATGGACAATTCTACTCTTTACACGAATATGAGACGGTTTTATTAACTGTGAAATAAGACCAAGAGAAATTTCTAGTAGCAGTTTGCGAACCGTTTTATTCCCTCAACACTGCGGAATAACTCATTGTTGTAAAGGGAGAGTGTTGCCGGACCGAAGTTTATAATAAGTGGGACTTGCTACCAAAGTTTTGCCGGTACTTTTAGATAGTCTCTGTATGAAAGTCCATCTAAAATTGTAGATCCTACGTTAACGACCCCAGTCAACGCCGAAGAATGCCGACGCTTCTTCCAAATTACTTGCCGAGAAGCACAGTATTTTATAAACTTACCGGTCAGTAGGAGCAGCAATAATGTCGAATCCATTCCCAAAACCCTGAGTGTATCCGGATAAAATCAGCTCAACACATTCTTGAAGTTTTCCTGAAACAGAGTACACAGCGAAAAAATTAAAGAACTAAGCCTTTAATTCGAACTCCCTGTCAATCTATCAATAATTGAACAGCGCAAAACTAAAGAGAAATTAAACAAAGTACCAATCCGCTAATATTACATATTCTCGAAACGAACAGAATTCTATTTTCGATTACAATCGCTTTATTATTCGTTCAAATGCATAACGATGATTATAGGTATATTGGAATTCGCTCAGCGCGGTGATAACAGCGCGGTTCGCGGAAGTGTCGAGTGACAATTACTACAATCATATGCAACTGGACGGCTCACGGAACTATGATAAAACGCTTGGTTTGCGCGACGTCAGGAACACATGTAGCGCGTTGCGTCAAATGGTCACGGTTCGGACGCGGGTCGATGGCCAAAGTCGGACAGGACAGTGGTAAAGAGCAGAAAGGTAGAACGCGCCGTGGGGGTCGGTCGGATGAAACGCGTTTCGCCTGGGACGAGGGCGTCAGTAGTAGAATTCAGGGCAGGGAACTGCGAGGGAGAGGGATAACGGGGGTAGGAGAACGTTCCCGTACCGGAAGCGCAACGGCGGCCATTTTTCACGGCGCGGACGTCCGTTTCCGGCCCACGATCACCACGAAATACAAACAAAAATGGCGGTCTCGGGGGTGAAGACGAGGGTGAGACGAGCAGGGGGTCCGGGAGATACGGAGCGAAAGAGGAAAATGGGAAAGACGGAAATCAAGTGCCGAGAGACAGAGGGGGCCGCGAGGCGGAAAAAGAACGACCGGCTTGACGACACGACGGTGGTCCCTGTCGTCCATTGGGTTTCCCTTTTTCCTTTTTTCTCACTCCCTTTTTTCCACCGCTCCCTTTTCCATTCTCGCTGCTGTGTCCACGTATTACACGTGTAGAATACTCCTCGATCATGCGGTATCTTTAAGATTCCTTTCAGCTCTGAAAAGCTTCCTTTGTACGCTCGGGCGAGATCGAATTTTTATGATGCTTAGCATTAGACGTATCGGCAAGTTATAGATTTTATACCTATACTTTCATCGCGCGCAGCTGTTTGGACGGGTCATACTTCAATCACTATCATACTTCGCCGCTGATGCTAAATCTTTAAAGTCATGAAAGAATGAAAGGTGAAGTAGGAAGAACAAAACGCTCTTAAACATCAAATATTAACTTTAATCTCACTTTAATAGGTTTTTCCTTCTTTTCTAAGATAAAAGAGCGAATTAAACTGCGGTCAAAGTAAACTTATATTACGCCCACAATAACGCAACGTAGAGAATCAAACGACGACGCATGATTAGCGGATGAATGCATTTCAACCTATTATAACGAAAAGAAAGGAGGATAACCAACTTGAGCGGTAATAATCCGAGTTCTGCGGATATAAGGTAGTCGTCTTTGCCGTTCGACGCCAAGGGGAACACCCGGCATCCTTGCCAATCTCCGCCCTCGCCGTTCTCAATTTCCATCGCTCTTCTCGTATAATAAAGCCTCTTTGTCTTCCCCGTTACGGCGACGTGGTCTCTTTTCGCGGTTCACCATCGCCGTCGAGAAACGGAATGGAAATTTAGTTTTCTAGGACGGGCCACATCTTCGGACCGGCCGATTATATCGTATCGGACGACAAGGACGAATGAGCGCGACGTAACTTGGCACTGATCTGAGCACAAACGAGCTTTTGAAGTTCACCGTGGATATCATAACCCGAGCTTATCAGGAAGATTAAGGCAGGCGATATGTGACTGTGGGAATTGTGCGCCCTTATCCTTATCGAAAACCTTGGGGAGTCCGCCATTTGTCTCCCCATTCAATTTCTGTTAAACTAATGTACTCCGAATCGGATTCCACAAAGGGATTTTTGCAGTTTAATTGACCGCGAAGGCTTTCAATTCTCGATAACGTTGAAACTCTGAAATTTAAAACATGTATGAGTCTCCAGTTATATCCTCGGCAAACTCGTATTGACTAACTGTCACGCTTTAACATCAATTTCGTACGTACTTATATCAAAATAAGATTTTATTACACCGAAAAAATTGTATTCTACTCTAAAATAAGTACCAAGAAGATCTTCTTAGTTTAAGAGGAGAATCTCTGTTAAACAGTATATCCTCTAAAGAGATATTCTTAACATATAAGAATATTCTTACATGTTAAGATTCTCCTCTTAAACTAAGAAGATCCTCTTGGCGCTTATTTTAGAAGAGAATACAATTTTTTCAGTGTACAATTTTATTATTGAGTCGTGTCAAAAATGACCGTGGCATCTAGTTCATTGAATATTCGCTAATTTTCGGTCTTCAGGGGGTGATTCGGTTTATGCTGGCACGAGCAATTCCGTGGAAGTTGAATGGCCGTAAGTGCGCGCGCGCGCGCGAGCAGTAAGACAAGGACGGGCAAGAGTTATGCATTATGATTCGCTCCGTTCCCTCCCTTGCAACCCTCCAGCGCCAACCTAATAACGTCACTTGTTGCACGAGCCCCCCTGACCCCCACACTAACCCCGCCGTGGCTTCTCTCTCGCTTCGTCTTGCGCGAAACTATCGCCCATCCGGTACGGGAAAGTCCCGTCTCAAGGATACCATCCCCGTCTTATGAATTTCATTTATCTCGAGCGCCCGCCGCGAACACGCGCGCGCGCGAGCACATAAACCGTTCGTCAAATTTGCCTCTTTGTGCGTGAGTACACGTACGTTTGAGTACGCTCGCACATTCACGAATCGCAGACCGCGGTATCGAGTACACGCGAATTCCACGTGTCTACGTGGCGGGCGCTGTTCTTTACGCATGGTCGCCAATACCACGCAGCATCGCTACTTTTCGCCCTCTTCGGATCGCGTTTCACAATTCGCTTCGATCCCGCGCACGACCTCCGGCATCGTTACAGCGAGGAAGCGGCCGAGAGAAATTGAACAATCGAAGGTTAAATCTACATTTTTTTCCCCCTCTCGCTTATTTCATAACGGTGAAATGCAATAGCCTTTATCGCGTTTGCAATATTGGCATACATCGTATCTCCGCGAGTTTATCAGGACAGGAAAAAAGTTCATGCGGAACGTTCCAGATCCTATTGTGCTTTCAGCTGCATATTCTAAATTGCATACTGATAATTCAGCGATATGACCGCTTTTAGCGAAGGATTCATAACTATTCGATCGACGTTGCTAGAAAGATGGCGGCATCGAATAGTTCTGTCTGACTACGAAAATACCGTGTTGAAACGAATCAATTTGTTCCTGGAATTTTTTAATTAAACGTTCCCTTTCTTTACTTCGTTACGCGTGCCGGCCATTGCGTGACTCGCTTGCACATTGTACGGGGTACATGTATGAATGCAATTTGTGTGTGTATGTGTATTGTAAAAGTAGTAATATATAAGAATATGGAGAATTCAAATTTTTTATTCTGCAAAGAAAACATATCTGAGAGAATTTTCATGACTTTTTATTTATCATTTAATCTTCGCTATGATAACGCGAAGGCGGTGTCTTATCTGTCTTATCTGTCTTTCACGCTTCGTTGAACAAAGCGTATCGCAAAACTCGTACGTAGCGGAAAACGATGTACCATTTATTATTTTGTCGGGTAACGCGTTTACAAGACGATAATTCGGTTGCATGAGTCGTAAAATGCGGCATCGTGAAATCACGTCTCTCGAGAACGCGCGGGCGCGGAGGGTGTAAAGGATAACAGTAAAGGGAGATTGTTCGAATGACTTCGCGCTCTTTGCGCGTCGGACGCCCCATCGTGGCGCATCGTTAACGAAACTTCGTTGGAATTTCAGTGCGCCATTCCTCACCGCGCAATCACCGCCATATATCACGAAAACCACGCCGAAGTATCAACCTGACACGTTTGCACGTTAATGCGGAAATGATCTCAAGTACACTCTGCCTGATGGAGAATTTATCAAATGTTCTCAATGGCATTGGGGAGATTTCGAATCATAGATTGATTACGAATGTACGATTCATATGGGATTAGTTACACCAAATAATTATGCGCATCGCGAGAAAGGACCACGTACTAATTATATGAAAAAAGTGGCCGCGGTTAAAATCGACCAAAACTATGGAAAAGTGTAGTTTGTGTGATGCCGATCAAAAGTTCAAATGGGCACGACCCTCAAAATATGTTAGTTTTTAAGCTACGAGCCCATAACGGTAATATTGGTGAGCTCATTTTTAGACAAAAATGCCCACTAATATTACCTTTATGGGCTCGTAGCTTAAAAACTAGCATATTTTGAAGATCGTGCCCATTTAAACTTTTGATTGGCATCACACAAAGTACACTTTTCCAATATTGGTGGGCATTTTTGTCTAAAAATGAGCTCACCAATTTACCGTTATGGGCTCGTAGCTTAAAAACTAATATATTTTGAGGGTCATGCCCATTTGAACTTTTGATCGGCATCACACAAACTACACTTTTCCATAGTTTTGGTCGATTTTAATCGCGGCCACTTTTTTCATATAATTAGTGCGTGATCCTTTCCGTGATCCAATCGCAAATTTTTAAATACGACTACACTGAGGAAAAAAGGACCCCGCACTAAACATCATGAAAATGGGCCCCGGCGAAAATGGCTAAATTTGAAATATGTTGTACTTTTTGGGTCACTGAACAAAAATTTACTCAGGCAAAATGTCAAAAAATGGACAATTTCATCGTTTGAACTCTTCAAATATATAAAATCGTAATTAACCCTTAAAAAGCCTGAGGTCAGACCAGCAAAGATATCACTTTCGGATCAATGCGATTACCATTATAAGGGAACAATATGAATTTTTAGTCAACAAAATAGCATCATTTGGATTGATAGACTGCGCTCCATTAGCTGCATCCAAAATGTTATTTAGTAGAGACGTAATAAGATATGAAACATTTTGTTCATGACGTGCGTATCCAAGAAACCATAATACACTGGCAACGTGAGCACACAAGCCAAAACTGCAACCTCCACGAGGTAGACTCCAGTAACTATAATATAAGCTAATAACAGTATAGTACAGTACAGTATAACAGTACTAATTTTAATTTCATACCATAAGGGTCAGGCTACTGGAATAGGTTTCACTATCAGCCATTTGTTTATTGCTAATTTTGCAACAAATAATGCGTTATATAAGAAAACGCTATATACATTTCCGTCATGATTTTTCCCACAGAATTCTAATCAACAATCAGTTCTTGTAAACAATGATGTTTTCAAATTGTTTAAACAATACTATCATAAACAAATTATTTTTTAAATATTTTGTTGACTAAAAATTCATATTGTTCCCTTATAATGATAACCGCATTGATCCGAAAGTGATAACTGGTCTGACCTCAGGCTTTTTAAGGGTTAATTACGATTTTATATATTTGAAGAGTTGAAACGATGAAACTGTCCATTTTGCTTCCTCATAGAGTTTGTTTTCGTGAAAAAAAATTTTTTTAACTTGTCGCTGCCAATGTGTTTAGAATGTTTTAAAACGTCGAAAAATTGCTTAAAGAAAAAATGTCTGTGTGTATGTATGTGTGTGTGTATGTACTGGTATGTACGGATTAGATTGTTGTGGTTGTTGTAACTTCCGTAATTTTTTAGGTATTGGGCTAAATTTTTTTTTAATCGAAAGAGAATTATTAAAGAAAGGTTGGTATTGAATTGGGCGATGATCGGTAAAGGGGTTCCTTTTTTATAAAATTTTGAAATTTGGGGGAAATGTCCGTGGTTGCACTAATTTCCGCAATTTTGGAGATATCGGACTGGATTTTTTTAAATCGAAAGATAATTATTAAAAGAAGGTTGGTATTGAATTGGGCGATGATCGGTAAAGCGGTCCTCTTTTTATAACATTTTGAAATTTTGGGGAAATGTCCGTGGTTGCTCTAATTTCCGCAATTTAGAGATATAAAGGCTTAAGATTTTTATCCACATGTGCGCAAACCTTCAAACTGTATGACAACGAACAACAAATAAAATCAAAGACTTTAATTTTAAAAAAACTAAAGATAAGCTAATTAAGAACCTGCCCCGAACCCTAAAGTCAAAAAAGAAAGGATCGAAAAAGAATGGAACCCATAAAATTACTGTGAAAAATATATTTAAAAAAGGATGCAAATTAGGAATTTGCACATTGCTTCCTCACCATTTATAGAAGTGCAAATTTGGACATAGCTAAATCAATATTTTATATCACTCACAAAGCTTTCTCTATGAGAAAGCCAAATTAATAAATAGAGGAGAAGGTGGTAATATGGAATTCCACTTTATTTTTTAACAATTTCTTGTAAATTATAAGCTCAATTTTTTTATTCTTGGTATGCTTAGATTCTTTACTCTATTGGTAACACATTTCTAACGTCCAATTAATGATTCTCCACTTACGAAAAAAGCTGCTTAAAGATTATCGCAAAGTGAGCAATTGGGTGGTAGGTTGTAATGTGCTGGTAATATGGACCC
>NJRQ01000241.1:195600-231310 GCA_003063805.1 Aphaenogaster ashmeadi | reverse complement strand
TTCCATAAAATCTGCGGGTTCCATATTACCACCTTCTCCTCTAATAATTAGGCATTAAATAAAATAAAAGCTTCCTCATAGGAGAAGCTTTGTGAGTGATATAAAATGTTGATTTAGCTATGTCCAAATTTCTAATTTGCACTCCTATAAATAGTGAGGAAGCAATGTGCAAATTCCTAATTTGCACCCTTTTTGACATTTTGCCTGAGGAAATTTTTGTTCAGTGACCCAAAAAGTACAACATATTTCAAATTCAGTCATTTTCGCCGGGGTCCATTTTCATGTTTAGTGCGGGGTCCTTTGTTGAAAAACGCAAAATGTTTCATCCAACTAAAATATTTAGTCCGATACGTTCAACTAAACATTAGTTGGTTTAACTGAACATTAGTTGAATTAACTAATCCTTAATTTAAAAATTTTGATGGTTGACATGAATGAACTATACCTTTTTTTAATGCAACTTAATAATTGTTGAATCAACCATTGGATCAACAACAATACAAATTTTATCCGTACAACCAATTTTTTTTCTCAGTGTACTTGGCAATAAAATTCGATAAGAGAATCTCGGTATTATTTATAAAGTTGCATTTTTTATATACAGGGTGTCCTACATAACTCTTAACAGCTTGATGTTTCGGAAATTATGGATTTTAGGAAAAAATGTTTCAGACAAAAGTTGTAGGGTTTAAAAAGACGCATTTAATGACAGTATTAGTTTGACCATAAATGGTATTGCCAAAGTCAGGTTAAGGTCAACTCAATTTTTTAAAATGGAATTACATGATTTTTTTTATATAATATAATTCCTCCAGTTATTTGGCATATAAAAGTATTAAGATAAAGTTATCAAAAAATCAATAGTTTACGAGATATTTTATATTTTATGCTGATATATTTTGACATGAAATATAAAATATCTCGTAAACTATTTATTTTTTGATAACTGTACCTTAATACTTTTATGCATAGAATAGTGGGATGAATCAATTGATGTGAGGAAAACACATGGTTGCTTTTCAAAAAATTATGCAATTTGCAATATGTAATTTCCAAAATATCAAGCTGTTAAGAGTTATGTGGGACACCCTGTATATACTCGAATTAAAGATCTTTGCCCTGAAAAAGAAAGCCGCTTCAAGCAATTTTAATTTTACGAATCAGCGTAATATAAAATTGTTTACTGCCCCCGTATAAAAGCGCTTGCTGCTTTGAAGCGAGCTACGACTTCCGCAAAAAAAAAGGAAAAACGATCAACTAGTCTTGATAATAGCAGCCCCAGGCGATTTTAATCGAATCGAAAGCAACGGAGCCGCAGGAGGTATTCTGATTGTAATCCGATAAAGTTTCGCTCACGCTCGTTACACTGTCAGATCGCATAAAGCATAAATTCGGGCGGTGTTTAACGAACGCGAGAAAGAGAGAGAGAGAGAGAGAGAGAGAGAGCCCCCGCTGCTGCGCTGGTTACGGTTACGAGATACCGCGGCACGAATGTTTCACCGCGGGGAAAATAATCGACTGCCGGCTGTCAACGTGTGCTTGAATTGTAGGCAATAATAGCATCGCTGGTACGCGGGATTAAAAGCGACGGAAAAACTGCGCTGCGCTCGAGATATATCGCTACCCGATATATCTCGCGCTAAGCTTTCTGTTTTCATGCAACGCAGCGGAGCGCGGTTCGGTCGAACGCGTTATATCCCAACGAATCTTCCGGGACGAAAGTCGACTGAAAATCAAAATATCGCCGTTCTCAATGGAACGGGTACCTAAGTGCGTTTTGGAAGTTCCGGCCGTATCATCGATCCGAAATATCACTCTCCCGAGATATTTCAAACTGTACGTATATATTCCGAAAAAGTTCGAGAAAACAAGAATTGGCCATCGCGAAATGTCATTAAGTAAAAATCGTACATCTCAATCGTTCTTCTCTCATAGTTTTTTCAGCGTACTGTTTGTTTTTCCGGTTTTTGAAATTGCGATTTTTCTCTCTGTATTCGCGGATATCTGTCTGAAAGTGACATTTTCAAATAATAATATTTCGGTGCAATGAATTTTTCGCCGCTATGTCGTACCTTTTTAGATACAGAATTTCAATTTTTCGAAACATTGTAGGTCCATTTAAAATGTAAATAAAAAAATATATCTTTTATATTTTATTGACATGAAAAAGTAAGTATTTAATATGATATCGATTAACAATTTTTGCGATTCTATAATAAACTTGCAAATCGATTTAACACATCATGCTAATCAATTTATAGAATGAAATGGACCAGAATAACTTTAGTATATCCCCTCGTACAGTATTGTGCGAATATAGAAAGACTTAAGAGATCATTTACATATCTATAGTCCGGGCAACGACTCTTTGACTGTAAAAGAGAATAGTAGTCATTATGTGTCTTTTCTTCCTTACAAATGCGAATTAATTCTAATGCTTTTAAGCTTTAATGCTCGCTGAAACATTAGAAAGGAAGATGCCTTCTGCAAAACGCGCACTAAAGGATGTAACAAGCGTATAAAAACACTCATTATGCATTGAAAATACGCTTAATGCCGCAGAAGGCATCAATATATCAAAAGAGCTTTCGAGCTTTCGTCGCTTTTGAATCTGCGCTACGAGTTTTATCCACAATGCGAATTCATAAACGACTCCGGGCGAAGAACGAGGGTATTTCTGCGTAATACTGTGACACAATCGCGCAATTAACTTCCCCTTCGTTAACAGGTTCCTTGTGCACAGAGAGTGGTATCGGACTAACATTCGTCGTGGTCGTTTCATAATCCTTTATGAAACAGAAGACCAAGAAAAAAACCAGATACGACGTAAATAATTATATACGCACTTTAGTTTGCCGGATGATTATTATTTAGATGTCAATTCAGTCATTCACATTTTAAATTTACATATAGATTGTATGCTATAACATTGTCACATAAATCAAAGAAATATAAAAAAAATCTATAAGAGCCAGGCATTAGTTATACATGTGCAGAAGATTATTTATTCACAGTTTACATGAAGAATTGTATATGTTTCAACTCATACATCGAATTCTCCTCAGTACAAGAAAGTAAACCTGATACACATAAAATCATACTCACAAGATCGTTAACATCTGTTCTGTCAACATCTAATTTTTATTCACATTTGCTTGATATCTACAATTTTGATTTTCATTTTATGTATTGAATTATTTCTTTAATTTATTATAAGGATCGGAAAAAATGCACCTTACATTGTTGACTCACAAGGTGTTTACAAGTTTGATGTTGACTGACCAAATTCATCGGTCATTCCAAATTTCTCCGACTTGTATCAGGTTTTTTGTACCGAGGAGGATTCGATGCATAAGTTGAAACGTATACGATTCTATGTAAATTGTCTAAATAAACAATGTTTTGCACAAGTATAACTAATGCTAGCTCTTATAGGCTTTTTCATATTTCTATAATTTATCAGCAGAGTCTTACAATTAATCTAATTTAATTTATTTTAATTGTCACATAAATATCTATCGTGTATTTCATATACAGCCTTGGCCAAAAGTATAAGGCTATATTTCTTTCATTTATCTGAAATTCTTTTACCCGTATTGTTTCCTATTGGCATTATACATAAGTTTAAAAGGTTCTTGAAACAAAGAATAATTCACAGCAAGTGCCATAAATCAATTTTTTAGCTTTCAGATAAATGAAAAAAATATAGGTGTCTTATATTTTTGGCCAAGGCTGTATATTCTCTATTCAAATTCTTAATGTATACATAATTAAAATAAATGAAATACAAACATTTCATCAGACGTGTTATCTTGAATTGCTATTTTATTGAACGGTTAAAGAGATCATTTGACGTATATCTTTATTTCTTGCCCGCTTAAGTCTTTTCGAATAATTGGATGTCGCTGCTGAGAGGAAAAGGAAAAGGAGAATAAGAAGTAAAGCGAAATGAAAAGAAGGAAATGGCGAAGAATAAGGCACAGTGACGCGGCGATGTGGTAGCGAGAGTAGAAGGGATTGCGGGAGAGCGTTGGAGGATGTGCCGTCGTTCCGAAAGGATAGGATCGTTAAGCTACTGCTGAATGGGGGACGTCTCCTCGTTCGGCCTTTTCTTCCGCCTGTCTCCCGGCCGACTTTTCGATTTTCTACGTCGTCGCGAAGAAAGGATATTGTTCGGCCAGCGGTGTAGTAGCGGCGCGGTAGAGACAGCCGCGAAGGAAAGAGGGTTCTCAATGAGAATTTTTCATCAGCGTTTGCTCGCTGCCAAAGTGCTGATTAGCGACAACGAAGCCGATGAAACTGTTTCCTCTTCGGCTACGTCGGTCTCGACACTGAAACCTGTTTTGAAGGATCTCGGAGGATTGGAGGATTCTCGAACGAGTCACAGACAGCCAATGTCCAGAAATTTAGTTGGCTAGCCAACTAGCTAACTCAATACAACAGCTTAAATAAGCTTAAATAAGACTATTCGACATTTCCGCCACTAATAAAGAGAACTATAGTCGGTCGATAGCATAAAGAACAATGACGGCTACGGTCCGTTAGCTGCTCCCGTCGTATAAATACATATATCATGAAAATTTTATTAAAAGTTTCTCGAAATATAACAGTCAGCTTCTGTCATTTTAATATCGCGTAGAATTTTATCGATGATTTGTGTATAAAGCGTTCCAAGATCATTGCATATCTTTTTAATCATGTTTCACAAATTCGAATATTAAATATATCTAGACTTAAATAATGAAAATTTTATTTTTAACTAACTACATTTTGAAATCTTTATTGAGACAAAATACGGCTTTTGGGCACATAATCCTTTATAATTAACCTTTGTCTAGCTTCCTATTCGATGCATAACTGGAATAAAAATTGTCACTGTAAGTAGTTACTAATGGAACAGATAATATCGGAATCAACTGATCAAATGGTAAACACGTACGTAAATTATCCCTTCTATTATAATATTAATCCATAAATAAATTACTCATTAATTAGTAAGTATATTTTATGCTACACCAAATTGCGGAAACCGTTGTTGCTGTCGGTCAGACTGAATGGTTCATTATCATTTCACGTTATTAAATTGCCTGTTTCAATATCGTTAAATCTTAAAATAACAAAATATTTATTGTACGAAAATTTTGCATAACATCATAAAATGATCTACTCTCTCGGAGTGCTTTTAATAAAACGGGCGTTAATTAACTTCCAAATTAAAATCAAATAATTCTATAATTAAAATTTGTTTCTCAAGACTGGAGGTGTATCATATACTTTTCCTCGCATTTATCTAATTATCTTTTTTCTGCATAATTTATCTTCTGTAGCATAAATAACTTGTAACAGTAAACAATAACGAAATTTAATAATTGAATTTTAATAAAAATTGGTTTTAACAAAGGCGTCGTAGCCTTTCTGATATACAGCCATGGACAAAATTATTAGGCACTCTTGTTTTTTCTTTTTTCTATTGAACTATTCCTTCCAATTTACTTAAAAATTGGAAGGAATAGTTAAATGAGAAGGGTGCCTAATAATTTTGTCCATGGCTGTATATATGCCAACGTTCGCTATTATTTTTAATGGTAATAATCACGCTTTCGATATGCAGCTTGAATTCATAATCAGCATTATGAATTTATTACTAATGCGATATTGATAGGCTACCTAGTTTTGTCATTAATGCATTACTCAGTCACGTTGCATCTGCTGAACATTATGAACATCACAGACCATGTAATTGTTGGATTGCCAAATACTTAATAAGCATTCAACGTCTATCGATTATTATCCGAATCGGGTCAACAGTCCGTTATCCTCGAATGGCGGAAAGTTACCAAAATTATCTTAGCGTTTTGAAAACTTTATCATTGTTAAAAATGAAATATTATTCATATTTGTATATACTTGAATATCGAATGCTGACAAAATCTCGCTCAGTCAAACTTGTGAAAGTTTGCTCCTGAAATTAGCTCGTTAGTCAATGCCGAGACGGCACATGAACATGAAAGCCTTTCATTTCGACCGTTTCCAAATGGTTTACTCAAACAAAAAAGACTGAAAGAGTCGTCTAAGAAAAACAAACATCAAAGATAAAAAAATCTCTTTGGCGACTCGAAGAGAATATTCCAGAAATATAAGCGTGCGTTAGCATCTTTGGAAACGACCACGTTACAACTACGATTTAGTTAAACCTTTGTCCCATTGGCGTTTTCTTGATTTTCTTAACTGCCTACGATATTTATATGAATTTTCTCCCCTAGCGTTCTCCCGGCATTTTCCAGGATCGAATCGCGATCAGCTTTTCGCCACTTTAGAATTTACCCGACCGGAAATTAAACCTGCCGCTTGGCCGATCCGTCCGTCTTTCTCGCTCTATCCCGCTTCCGGGCCGCGGAAGCGGATCCTCTCCACGTACTCCTCCACGTAGCCCTGGCGAGATGGAAACGATCTCCGAGATGTACCGTGGAGTGACCAGAAAGTAATATCGTTGCGGGTATATTGGCGCGTGATCGGGTCAAAGTAGACCTAGAATTTGCATCGCCGCGCCGTCTCTCCGTGGCAGTTATCGCGGATCTGAAATAATATATTGGATTCCCGCGAAGAGACGCAAATAGAGTAAACCCGATGACGCGAGAGATAATTCGTTATCAAGTATCCAATACGCGAGAAACAAACCCGCGTGGGTTTTTTTCCTTTTTATTTCTTCTTTCTTCTTTTCCTGCTCGATTAATTCTGGCGTAACGTTTCCGAGTAACGTTCACGATCGTCAGCAGGCGACCCGTTGGCCCTTCATCGGATTCACGTATATTCGCGATGTCGTTTCTTGTTGAAAAGGAATAAGTAACTCGCTACTCCGCTCACCTCTCTATTCCGTCTGTGCAAATCCCGAACGGTGCTCCGAACTCGCGAAGTAAGGCCGATACTCGTGAATACAGTTTCCGATCGTAAAAAAAAAGTGCGAACGCCGTGTTGCCCGAGGCGCTTCTTCCGTCGTTCCGTCGTTCGGTGCCATCGTTTGCCTACCAGCGAATAAAACCCACCCGTCTCCGTCGCTTCCTGCGCCGTTGTCGCGGAAACGGAAGAACGCGTATTCGTAAAAGTGGACGTCCATTACGTCCACTCGCGCCGCTCTGGAAAATTCCCCGCCGTCGCCGGTGCACGCGCGCGCGCGTCTATAGACGCGTAAATGGCGCTAGCGAGAGAAAGAGAGAGAGAGAGAGAGAGAGATAGGGAAAGGGTGAGAGAGGGTAGGAGAGGACCGGAGAGATCCCGGGGACGGCATAGAGAGAGAGAACCTCCGCAGATTTATGTCCTATTCATTACTAGCGACACACCGACGTGGCGCGCGCCCGCGCTCTCGGGGCCCGCAAACTCGCCCGCTCGTTCACTCACTCCGCTTTCAACCCCCGTCGTCGCTTTCCCCCCTTCCCCCGCCCCCTGCCCCCTGCCCCCTGCCCCCCCCTCCCGCTCGTCCACGTCCGCATTCACCGCGGGTACCGATATGTTTACCGTGTAGCGAACCGGTGTTTGCTCGACGCGCACAGCACACCGCTGGTGTACCGGAGGTACCACCCGCCGCGGTACCAGCGTACGTATGTGTGGCGATACATTAATGACAGGCGGATGGACGCGCGCGGCTGTCGAACCGCGGCGAGCGTAAGCGCGCGTCCAACTGGGTCCGACACGAAACATCCCTTGCCCCTTCTGATCACCCTTCATCCTCGCGAGACGTCGAATTAGCCCTGTAATATAGGATCAAGTCATGATCGGTACCATTACCACACCGTCGTATAATATAATTTCGGCGTATTTGTAAGAGATTAGTTATCGTTCGATTCTTTACAAAAAGTATATATTTTTTTAAAGGACCACGCACTAATTATATGAAAAAGTGGCTCCCGTTAAAATCGACCAAAACTATGGAAAAGTGTACTTTGTGTGATGCCGATCAAAAGTTCAAATGGGCACGACCTTCAAAATATGCTAGTTTTTAAGCTACGAGCCCATAAAGGTAATATTGGTGGGATCATTTTTAGACAAAAATGATAATACCTTTATGGGCTCGTAGCTTAAAAACTAGCATATTTTAAAGGTGTGCCCATTTGAACTTTTGATCGGCATCACACAAAGTACACTTTTGGCATTTTTGTCTAAAAATAAGCCCACCAATATTGCCTTTATGGGCTCGTAACTTAAAAACTAGCATATTTTGAAGGTCATGCCCATTTGAACTTTTGATCGGCATCACACAAAGTACACTTTTCCATAGTTTTGGTCGATTTTAATGGGGACCACTTTTTCATATAATTAGTGCGTGGTCCTTTGATGTAATTGACTTGTTAGTAGACAACTAGAAATTTTTAAGTTAAAGACCAATACGAGCATAATGCGCGGATGTACACTATCGTTTATAAATTCCCGGACACTCTTAAAAATAAAATAAAATACTTTGACGACATAATTGCAATAATTTGGTCTTTTAATAGTTAAATTATTTTGTCAAAATAGAAAAAATTATGCAAGAATATATTTTATTTTATTTTTAAGGGTGTCCGGGAACTTATGACGATAGTAGATGTAGGATAAAATGACAGTTTGTGTACTTTAAATTGTTTTTTTTTAATTTGACTCACTGTGCATAAATTTCTCTCTCAGAAACCAAGATTTTAACCACCATTAAGATTCTCGTCAGTCTAGAGTCTAGAGGTCCAGAGTGAAGTGTTTTTTAAATTGAATTTTATGTAATACTATGAAAAGATAGATTGAACCTTATTTTTGTAAAGAATTTGCTTATTACGATTTATAAGGCAAATTATCAGACATTACAAGTGACTTAATAGAATTTACAAATATCTAATAGCCTCCGGTTGGTCTTGCTAGTATTAATTTGTTAATCCGCGGGCCATTTCCCCCGGCTAACTCTGTAACTAAATCGTGTAGCGGGTATTCGATTATATCGTGTCAGTGTACTCGGGAGAAACTATTTGCATTACCGGAATAGGAACAAATGGCGCGCGGGTCGGGACCGTCGCGCACGAAGCCGTATATTTAAGTCAGGATATTTGGCGTGCGAGCGAGTACAGACAGGGCCCGGACAGGTATACGAAAGGCGTCCTATTCGGATATTTAAGCGTAAACGTACAACGCCATTCGATCGAGTTCCGCTCGTCGTGCTATCGGTCGAATATTGCAAATTCGCCTTAGTACAGGACCCGTGAATGCACACGCCCGTCCGTATGTATGTATACGGGCATTCGAGGTTGCGCTGCGGTATCGTCGCATTTGATGGCATGGCCATTCTCGCTGAATTACGATGGAAGTGTGCACCGAGCATCCCCTCTCCACCCCCCCCTCTCTCTCTCTCTCTCTCTCTCTCCCTCTCTCTCTCACTCGTTGCCGCCGGTGGTATTCCGGACCGGTGATTTCTCGTCGCCTAACTATACGCGGGCGGGTCCACGCTCGGGAGCGTCGCGTTTACGACCTTATCTAACTTGTTGGCTGAAAAAATTCGTATCTTGAAATACGAGGACTAGCGCTTGAATTACGAAATTCGCGGGATTCAGCGTGTTTCGGCGAGCGAAAAGTATCCACCGGCCGCGGCGATGCCGTTCCCGTGATTGACGATCGGCTTAATTTTACTGGCCCGTCGCGCCTAATAGCTCGATCTTCGCGCGACTTAAAAAACGGAGGTGTTAATTTGAAAATGACTTGATGCAATCTTTTTTGGATCACGCTTAAATTTCGACGCCATTGTCCGGAGTCCGAATGCAGAGAAGATCCTTTGACTGCGACTCGCGAGAGATAATGGCTCGTATTTACCGTCCCTTTTAATTTTTTTCAGAGCGCGCGCTGAAAAAGATGAATTCTCGCAAAAGATGTCGCTTACATACACGACACTCGAGCAAAAAAGAGTCGAAAAAAAAGAGTCTGACGTACCGCAGCTTATTCTGCTTTCATCGTACGAACTCTGAGCCCATCCAGTTTATACTGCCGGCGCGCTCTTGTGTAATCTGCAGGTTTACTCTTATTCATCATGACTTACCCTACCATATTCTGACATTTTCCAACATACTTTGGCACGGATGTTCCACTGTGGCCACGCTATCTATACGATTTAACTTTCTTCGCGACCCGCTTGATTTAGGCCGGTATTCATAGTTTCAAGCCCGTCTTAACTTCAATCTTAAGATGTCATGAACCAATCACAAAGCCGTATTAGCGTTTTAAGACATTACTTTGACTAGTCCCCCAAATGGATTTCCGAGCTACTGTATGTAGCTCATAGTACCACAAAAGACATTACTTAAGACTGTCTTGAAAACTATGAATACCGGTCTTAGACTAGTGATCCTCAAGAGAATGATCGGAATAAGCGGTATCGTTTTCTATTGGTCGGCGGCCATTTGTTTCAAAACCGGAAACAGAGAGAGAGAGAGAAAGAGCGAACGAGTAAGAGAGATATAGAGAGAGTTCCTCTTCTTATTCGTTATGGCGCTCGATACACATGTACATTGAAACACGTTTGAGTTTTGCCGCTGAACATGCCACTTCCGCTTTTGAAACGAATGGCGACGGTTATTCCGATCACTCCCTTGAGGATCACTAATCTAGACGACAATTGACCGCCTTAATTAAGCGCGGCAAAAACGGCGATTTGATGAACTCGTCAAAGCGCAAACCTTGCGGAAACTACGAGCATCGATGATCTGTTTGCGAAAGATAGATGCCTCTGGAAGCTTTACCAGTCATGTCGGGGAAACTTTTATCGCGCGTCAAAAGTTCTCCCATTTCGTCGGCGAACGGCGCGAGGCGGACGTGTGTTATCGAGGTATCGGATCACCCGATAGCGAGAAATCGATAATGTCGCACCCCTACCCCGAGTTCTTAGCGCACCATATTAGCGGCAATCTCTTCTAGCCGAGGAAAAGAGGTGTTTGGTTACACCAAGTTTATTGAGATTTGCAAAGTCGCCCTCTCGTGAACCGTATACTATTAGCGTTAATGTAAACTTGACTTCTATCGTTGATACTAAAAGCTAATAAAAGCGAGTGGTGTCACTATAAAATTTGTATGACAGATGTAGTGCGGACGAAACAAATAATGGGCAGAAAATGAAAAACAAATACTTAAATGTCTACAAGCGATAAACATTTGTACGCGCCTTCCCCGCCTATATTTTGTCTTGCTATATCTTCCATAACCACAATTCTATTTCTATTCGCCAGAGGAGCAGATAATTTCTGGATTTACCCCAACGTATAGAGATAAATTTGTTCACGTACGTATGTTAACTTCCCGGTCCCGTATTAATCGCGATCAATTTCCATGCGATAAATCTACCGAACTTCACTCTAATCTCGAAATGTAAGTTCATATCTCAGGCAGCCGCTGTTGCCCGACGTTTGGACTGATGGCCGAGCCATAGGGGATGAAATCTTTAGGGGTGACGCTGATGTATCGTCGCTCGTCCCGTAAATGTCGAGGAAGATCTGTCGACTACGTCGAGAGACAGAGTTACATTCGCGGTAGACGGGAGTGTAACGAGCGCGCACACAGGAACATTTGGATGGCGAAGAAAGTCGCAGAATCCGTAGCTATGCATTTTGGCCACGTTACGGCGTGGATGTGCGAGATGGTAGATAAAGGGAAAGAGAGAACGATAGGCATTTGCATGCAAGTATCCGTATCTGAAGGATCGATAACGCGATAGAGGATTTTTCGCGTCGCGTGAATTTCGATACATTTTGTGCGATTGCATGAGAGCGCGAGAGCATTCGTTTTACAAAGAGCGTTTCAACGGGATATTATTGCGCTAACCAGAAACCGCGTTAATCGATTGTTACAATGTTAACGCGTTGAGTGCCATAGCGAATACTCGTGTCTGTTGCGATATTCGACACTACGTGCCGCGCGATGTTTCCTTTTGCGCGCAACATTCCGGCTCGTAATTGTAATATGCAAATATAATCGAGCCGCAAAATAATTTTCTCTTAAAGATATAAGGTCTGTTCTCTGTAGCTGCGCTATGATATTTTTTTCTACGCTTAAAATGATATATAACTAGATGTTGAAGGGAGAAAGAGGAAAGACGAAAAGTAGAAAAAATTCAGCTGCAAAGAACAAACATATAGTCTATATAGGTCTGTATTCGAACTGATGATTTAAGTTGGATTATCTTTGACACAATTGAACGACGGTACTACTCTTTGATATTTAGCAGTAAAATTATTTAGACGAGACAATTGGAATTATATTTAGCGATTAGAACTTGTGGCTTGAAGTAGAAATTTCCATCATTGTGATTTTTCCTGTTGCGATACAAGACCAATAATGATAATAGACAAATGATATACCGCTGATTGTATGAGGGACGCGTGTTGGCCGTGTTCGACCGTGAGAACGAATAATTCCCATTCAGCTGTTAAAGAGTACAAAGGGCGAGCGTTTTGTCGCGCGTAATACGAGAGCACGTTGCCGGGCCATTGGCTCTCAAACGTTGCACAATGAAATACTTTCGATCCCGCGCCTCCCCCGCGGCCGTTTAAATGCGAGTCATGGGCGTGATCCTCCAACCGTTTCACCCCCCCCCCAACCGCCACCCCTGCAAATAGATGGGTTTACCGTTACGCTGCGCCTGCCCGGTCCCTTACGGGCAATCATAAGGTGTTTATATTGCATTACGCTGCGTAACGCGACTGCCGGGGGCTAATCGTCGAGGCCACGCGCGCACGATTGCGATCACGCGAGCGCGGGGGTGGAGGGTTAGGGCGAGGTGAGACGCTTATCTTTGTACACACCATAATCCCGTTGAAACAGTGATTTAGCGACGCGAGTGCTGCCGGATATGTGGGAGTAATAAACGACCGTTTACCGAGATAGTAAATACGGACGGCACTCCGCGCCTCCGTTATCAACCGCCGCACTAAGGGATCTTGATCGCTCGAATATGGAACATTGAATCGATCAATTTCCCACGTCGCGTTACACGTCACGACAAATTGGCGGCGTACGTCCGAGTGGGATCGCAATTCCATTATTTCAATTATTTTACGGCAGGGATATTTTACATCCCGCGTCGTGTCTTCAACAGCGCACGGGCGATGCCTATGATCATGGTGATTTAATGCCGTGATTTAATACCGCTAAATTTATTATGTTGCTGCCATACGCTGCTAAAAACAAGGTGGAATATATCTCCCCAACAACATACGCGATGTGACAATCGTGGTCCGTTTTAGCGACCCGTTACATTATGCCGCTCTAGTTGCTACTATGTTGACTGTTACACCTACTTTATTATGGTAATTAGGCTGCATAGTGCATGTTTTTGACTTGTTAATTGCCACGGGGTAATTACACAATGCGGCATCTTATAACTTTCAAATACTCTCGCAATTATGCCTTGGAGCTCGTATCGCAAACGATGTCGGGGATTTTGAACAATTGAGGATTTTGCAACAAAAGTTACGAAACATAGAAGTGTTGATAAAATGGCGCGGGACCATTTCTCATCTGATCATGCGGATGAAATTTCAAATGAAATAACGTCTAAATATTGCTTATGCATGCGCACAGTGGCAAGGCAGTTCGCGCTCTTCTTGTACATGTCGCGTTCGCATTCCATCGTCCTTAAATCCATCTAAAAAAACGGTGGGTATCGGGAAGTTTTTCAGACGAGCGAGCATCGGAAATTGTTTCCGTAGCATAAATTCTTAGTGCGAAATTCCTCGGGGGAATTAGGGTTTTCCGATCCCCGATAAAGATGCTGGCACCGGTGGAATATAAACTACGGAGCGAACTCCAAGTCGGGGAACTCGTCGAGCGAAAAGAATATAGGGACCGGAAACGAACCCGATGATCGGATAAAGGATATTTCTAGGCGAATCCTACGGCCATCGAGTGACAATTCTATCCTGCCGCTGTATCGAAACGCTGGTATAACATTGAATTTGTCCGAAATCTTTTTCGCGCCGTGAACGGACGAGCGATGGAACGTGGAATATTTGTCAAAGAGAGTAACACGGCTGTCGCGCTGTCGCAGCTTATTGTTAGAAACGAGCAGATATATAACGTATATGACAGATATAAACATATGCGACATGCTTTCAATTCTATTTTCTAAAGTTTGAATACCTCGGCACTTAATGACTATAGTTTTGCAAATAAACAAGTAAATAGTATAAAATGGGTATCTTAAGCAATACTCGATCGAGTAGAGGGTGCGGATTGCCTTTCGTTCTTTCTCTTGCGTAAGCGCAGGTGTGTGCAATCGAATCGAGCGCGGGACATTCATGGCGGAGTATTTGACCTGAGTATTTGACCTTTCAGGTTGAGACAAAAGCGGTCTCGAAATCAGCTCGCGTTTCATCGATCGCGCAATAGAAGCACATTGCCGCGGAAACCGCGTCTGCGAACGCACTAATTCGAAAGATCGCTTTCGAATTAGCTCGACGATACGCTAATGCACCAAAAGAGCCCGCATGATGCCCATAGAAAGCATTATCGGTGAGTCAAAATGGCCATGACGCTGGTGGAATTATTGATGAACGATCATCATACTTTGATAACCGATCTCGCTTTAATTTGCAAATATCTGTGTTTGCTGACAGATACACTGTTAATTCCTTTGGGTCATTTTTAACTATTCTATAGGTCGCCACTGCTCCTACCCAAATATGTCGTCACTTTAACTAAAACATTGGTTAACATTTAACCACACGGAAAAAATTTTTTCGCTACTATAGCTAATCATGATTTGCTAAACTGTGCTTGCTGTCGTGACTATAAATTTCTAAACTACAGCAAAACGGTTTGGTGTAGTTTAGAAGTTTATAGTCACGACAACAATGAAACAGGTATCACAGCTAAGATGTTAGCTGTATATATATAACAACTGAAATTAGCTACCACACGCAGTTTTTAGCTACGGCAGCTACTTTTTTTTCCGTGCATGTGTGTGTCAAAATGACCACATTAGTCGTTAATTTAACTAAAACAAAGTGTCGAAAACAACATATTGAGTAGGAGCAGTGGCGACCTATAGAATAGTTAAAAATGATCCAGGAATTAACAGTCTGTAGTAGTATTATAACGATCATTACCGAGAATTTATTTAGAGAGAGAATTATTTCATCGGAAAAAACGTCAATTAGCCGTAACAGTTTTCTCTTGTCAATGCACACGGATAGTAAACTCAATTCGCGACACTTCCGGTTCCAATATTTTAAGAATCCTCGAAATAAAAAAATACATTCTGTAAATGAAGAGAATGCAGTTTCGGAGAAAAGAAATCAGATGATCCTTAATGGGCTAAGTACGGATTACGTAATTATTCACTAGTGACCGGTCGTTCCCTGGCTACCATAGCCGCCTAGGCGCGCTGGCTCGTCCGGTCAATAAATCTAAACGTATCGAAGGGATTACCGGGCGGCTCGCGAGTTCCATGACCGCGCGGCTTTGGCGCATTAGCTATAATTACGGCGACGGGGAGGCGAACCTACTGGACGCGACGACGCATCATGTAGATCAAACGTTGTCGCAATAATGATGGAGCGCCTTGAAACTGAACGGCTAGGGGGTGTCCCGTCGACCTTTAGTCGGCTTTTGACCTCGCTTTCGTCGTTATTAGCCCCCGTACGTACGTATGTACATATACATACGTATATATATGTAGATATGTGTACGTAGGCACCTGACCATCCTGCACCATCCGGGGACACTGGTCTCTCCCTCTCTCCCTCTCTCCCTCTCTCTCTCTCTCTCTCTCTCTCTCTCTCTCTCTCTCTCTCTCTCTCTCTCTCTCTCTCTCTCTCTCTTATGTTGGTGTATCGCTCTCGCATCCCGCCATCGGTCGCACGTGACACACGGCTCGTGGTGCGAGCGTACGATGTTACGCGAACGGATCGTAGATATCTTGCGGCATGGACGTTCTCCAATGGTCAAATACACGCTACATCGAGCGTATGCGAAGGCACTAGAAATTGTTCAGCCGTACCCGTTATTACCTGCTGACGCTTGTCACAAGTACCCGCATAACGTGACGCACCGAAAAAAAGCGATGCGCGGCGCGAACCGCGCGCGATTTCAAAGAAATATTGATTTCATTCCCCGTGAGTGCGCGCGATATATTTTAATTAACAATCTCTCTGCGCTGAAACTTTTTTTTGGATTCTCACACAGAGGCTATTTTACTCGCGTTACGATAATTCTATCCCCGCCTCGTTGTTCCGGTTATGCGAAATATTCCAGTCCAAAATTACATTCGTAGCATTCGTAATTTATTCATTCGGCTACGCCAATATAAATTGTATTTTAAATTACTCCCTCTATGACTTTATTTGAAGTTTCGTAACTGTTATTGTCGTCTCTTATTTCTGTACGCGGGACAATTGGATAATATCGGAAAACCTTATTTATTACATAATTTATTACGTGGGTAAACAAAGTGTTTAATAATTGATAGAGCGACTGGTACTAAATTCAGTGTAAATTTATTTATATGGTGTATTGTGGAACAACGGCGCGGCACAGCGGGTCGGAAAATGGGGGATCTTCTCGCTCCTTTGTACGCGTGTTAGTTAAGTGTTATAAGATGGGTACCAAACCGCTAGGGAAGCCACAGTGTACATATCATTTAGATAAACGTGGGAACGCCATTTGGGATTTGAATCCGACCAACTCGTGCTTGAGTCCTCGTCCATTCTAGATCGCGAGACCATAGCCTCCGGTATAATGATTCATGCTACTCGCATGAGCAATAGTTCATACGACAGTAAGAGATTTTAATACCTTGACGAATCGCGAACTCTCCTTTAACAATGCCAATTTCATCAAAGATTTCAATCCCTTGCTTCAGCACAAGTCTGCATTGTTAATTCAGAATTAGAGTAGACTGATTTAAATATTGTTACCTTTAGTTCTTTGAAGGTAATCGCAATTTAGTTTTTCTTTGCAAATACTAAGATATTAAAGAAGAAGAATTTATATACTTGACGATACTGTCTAGCGCAATAATAGTAGAAAATGATTGTGTCAGTTGGTACGTTAAGCTTCAGATATAATATCGGATTATGCAACCAGAGCGTAGGGAGAAAGAGAAGAGAGCGCGATAAAGGATCTCACAAATAGTGAAATAAATTAGAAACGCGAACGGAACTACAGAGAGCCGGAGAGACGGAATCGCGTGATTATGTCTGAATACCGACACTTCCTGTAATACATTTCCGTTCGCAGGAGCGGACAGAAATTCTCTCTTCCCTCGTTCCGAAACTACATTGTTTTCTTTTTTTCTTTGTCCCGCTATAACGTCGCGTTCTCTTTCGCTCTTTTCATGAAGCGTACAACGAAATCCTAAGCCGCTTAGAGGCTTAGCAGACCCGACGAAAATTCCACCCGCTAGCCGCGGCTAAAACGAAATTCTCTGGTCTGATTCTCTGGTCCGTCGTTCGGTCCCTTTTTTCCTCAGCGCGTAGTTACTCACGGCAAAAACGAAAAATGAGTTAAATAAAGGAACAGACATGAGGAAAGAAACGGACAAAAAAAAGGAGATGATAAGGAAAAACATCAGTTTGGACACGACACGTAGAGAGTGATAAAGGATAGTAAAGTATGATTTGCAGGTTGGCAAAAAGCGCTAGTAGTAAGAGACAAACAAGGCAGGCCGGGAAAACCGGTGGGGAAAAAAATAATAAGAAAGAAACCGAGGGCAGACGGCAGAAAAGGGATGAGACGGAGGGAAACGGCGAGTGAAAGCGACAAGCGGAAAAAGACGGGGGGGGGGGAAATGAGCGAGAGCGTGCGGGACCGTACCTCCTGCCGGAGAGACCGCGGACATTGCCCACACAGCATGCATATCCAAAAGACATCCGGAAGATATCCCGAAGACATCTTCAGACGATAGGATATCTTCGGGATATCTTCTGGATGTCTTTTGGATATGCATGCTGTGTGGGTGCGTAAAAACGTTCGATTTGGATGATATGACCGTGATGGGGCGAGGCACAACGGTAACGCGATGAATCGCAATTACTTTTATCAGTCGGGGACGCGCGGAGGGACGAGCGACAAAACCTCATTTGAAAACTGGCCGTATAGAGTAGGCAATTAACGACAATTAGTAGCGCAACCGGTATTTTACTCGCGCCGGCGGTGGCGCGCTCGTGTACAAAATCTATTATCCAGGTGTACCGCGTGCGATACCGTGGTCGTGGCCCTGCATACGCTCTCCCCTTCTCTTTCTCTCTCTCTCTCTCTCTCTCTCTCTCTCTCTCTCTCTCTCTCTCTCTCTCTCTCTCTCTCTTTATCATCGATAATTGTTGTTGCCGCTCTCAAATGTTTGTCAGACAATGCTACCACCGTGTATTCCGATACATCGCCATATTTATTTAATAATTTGCGATTAGCGAATTACAAATCGCGCGCACGCTCTAAACGGCCGTGTCGCTGCGCATGTCACGATTAGAGATAGATCGATGTCGCGCGGATGAGTCCGAATCTTTTTATTTCGTTCCATTTGAAACTGCCTCACTCGCAATTTGTATTCTTCCCCAGTTTGTCTCTGGTTTCGGGCGCTGTTTGAACTTGTGTTGAATATCGCAAATAGCGGAGATGTACTATTAATCGAGGAAAATGTCAAATAATGTCGAAAGAAGGTACCTTACGGGCGGTTTGTTCAAGAAATTTATGGGCGTAAATTAAAATTAATTCGGTTTCAGATTAACTCGCGAGCTGAATAAATTTCACTTGTTAAGAGAACGGGGATTTTCCACCTCCAGATTTACAGATTTGCAAGTGACATTTTTTTTCAGTTACGGTATTATATTCCGGCGGAATAGATTTCGCGGGGATAAAACACATTTTGCAATTAAAGGAAATGAGATATAATCTTGGATCAACATAACCCGGCAATGTAATCCTCGCATTACGAGCCGGTGTGTACTGGTTTTTCTGGATTAAAGAAGAATTGTCACTCCAGGATTTTACCGTGCTAATTTCACTTATGAAATTAATGATATTTACTCATCATTCCTGCCGCGTTTCTGTTGTCCGAAACAGATTTCACGCAGGCTAGCGTAAAGCCAAGCGAGAAGAATTCCGATCGGTCGTCACGAATCCCGACTTCCGACAACGGCTTCAGTACAGTCACCTTATTTCGCCATAGGCGACGACTCTTTGTACTTTTCCCTTGCCAAACCAGCGTCTAATGGAGCCCAGGATATTCACGCCCACAAAAAGCTCTGTATCACCGAAAAACTTCCGCTCAACGTTCGCGTATACACGGAAAGAACGGTTTTGCTGAAATATTCAAAAATTTGGCCAGATACAGATCTGAAAAATAATTTTGTTGGATCATCAAAATAATTATGTAGGACACTCCAACATAATGATAATGCTGCAAAAAGTTTTGATATTCTAGCAACTATTTTAGGCGTCCTACATAATTAATTTGATGTTCCAACAAAATTATTTTTCAGATCTGTATCTGGCCAAATTTTTTAATATTTCAGCAAAACCATTCTTTCCGTGTAGGTATATCGAAATATACCTCGCACCATTTAATGGAGAGACATCGCCATTGCGAAATGCACGCACGGATCATCCGAGAACAGCGTATTTCCTCTCGACTACTTTCTGTTCCACTTCGCTGCGGTGCGAGAAGCGCTAAATCGATATCTCCCGTTGAAATATCCGTAAAACGAAACGTTGTCACAATTATGTAGGTACTCGAGGCAACGCGTTAAGAAGATGATCGACCGTAAAATAAACGCGGACGGAGACGTTACCGTATTAAAAATAAGATTGGAATATAGGATAGTCGGAGGAAAGTACCATTGTTCTATTACCGGCGCGCGGCTCGAATATTCCGGCTCGAGTAACGAGCTCGACGATAATAACGTCCGATGGCTCGCAACGCTGGAATGAATATTTTTCGGAGACGCGCGGCGGCGACCTGGGATCAATTCTGTCCGGGAAAAAAAAATTCATCCCCCGGAGAACGCACTATATTTATCGACGAGTAGGAACGAATCAATAACGCAGGTACGATGCGCATCGCGTACGCGAGGAATGAATTTTTACTCCAATGACCGAAATACTTTTCGTCGTCGTGTACGGTGACGAAGGCTTTGCTATTCATCTCGAACAGACATTCAACTAGAATATCGTATTCCGTTTTACGTTTCCTTAAGACGCGTTAGCATATACGTTTTTTAAAATCTAAATTCATTTTGAGATAAGCAAATTTGAAGAAGCGTTACAAAACTAACACAAAGGCGTGCAAAGCCGACGTCTCCGGCCAGATGGATTTTTCACGTTTTCTTTCAAAAGCGAAGACCAAAGGAATTTTGATTAGTAAATACATATCCAGTAATAAATAATGTTCATTTCTTATATTATTTTTTTTAATGATATACTCTTATATACAATACTAGTCAAAGTTACTAAATCAAGTTTCTTTGGTCTTCGCTTTTGAAAGAAAACGTAAAAAATCCATCTGGCCGGAGACTTTTGCACGCCACTGTATTTGAATTAATGAACCTTTAAACTGTCAACTATAGATCACTGATCCCTAGAAAATTATGTTATTTAGCAAGATCTCATAAATACCGTAAGTGAAAAAAAGTGTACAAATTAGAAACTTGGACATTGCTTCCTCATCATTTTATTATCGCTTAAAAAGCTTCCTCTATAAGAAAGCCAAACTAATAAATACTAAGAGTGATGCATCAAATAGAATACAAACATCTAAATGATGAGGAAGCAATGTGCAAGCATGTTCTAATTTGCACACTTTTTCTCCTCTTTTTTTTAGTTCTTGGTCTTCTTTTTTTGCACTTTTAAAAAATGTTCCGAATGTGTGTGTGTGTGTGTGTGTGTGTGTGTTTGCGCGTGTCGATCATCACCAAATTTAATACCAACCTTCTTTTAATGATACTCTATCGATTAAAAAAAGATTCAGCCGGATATCTCAAAATTTGCGGAAGTTAGAGCAACCACGGACATTTCTCAAAAAATTCAAAATTTTATAAAAAAGTAATCCCTTTACCGATCATCGCCCAATTCAATACCAACCTTCCTTTAAGAATTCTCTACACGGAAAAAACGGTTTTGCTGAAGTATCTAAATATTTGGCCAGATACAGATCTGAAAATAATTTTGTTAGACCATCAAAAATACAATAACTATGTGGGACGCTCAAACATGATGATGATGTTGCAAAAAGTTTTATTATTCCAGCAACTATTTTGGGCGTCCAACATAATTATTTTGATGGCCCAACAAAATTATTTTCAGATCTGTATTTGGCTAAATTTTTAGATATTTCAGCAAAACCATTCTTTCCGTGTATCGATTTAAAAAAAATCCAGCCCGATATCTCCAAATTTGCGGAAGTTACGGCAACCACGGACATCCAATCCGTACATACACACACACACATACATACATATACACACATACACGGACATTTTGTAGAAATATAAATTTTTGACGCTTTAGAACATTCTAAACACATTGGCATAAAGAACTAAAAAAATTTTTTTTCACGAAAACAAAGCTTCTATAAAGAAGCAAAAAAAATGAAACAATTAAAACAAAAAACATATTTACGGAAAGAACGGTTTTGCTGAAGTATCTAAAAATTTAGTCAGATGCAGATCGGAAAATAATTATGTTGCACCATCCAATATAATTATGTAGAACGCTCAAGCTGTTTGCTAGGATGTCAAAAGTTTTTGCAGCATTGTCATTATGCTTGAGCGTCCTGCATAATTATTTTGGATGGTCCAACATAATTATTTTCAGATCTGTATCTGGCTAAATTTTTAGATACTTCAGCAAAATCGTTCTTTCCGTGTATTTAAATTTATACACTTATGGTATAATATTGCGATAATTAAGGATACCGGACTGTTCTCACAATGTTCGACATTAACGATATACGCTGCGTAGAAATTAATTGTAATCGTTTATCTCGCTTCGACGTTATCTCGTCAGATACGACGTCGCTACTTTTCGGATTTGCTCACGGCGGAAAAGAGGGACATTAGGATCTCCGAGTGTGCGTGTATGTGTGTGTGTACGTGAAAGCAAACGTCATTTGCCGAGCCGCGCGCGAATGAGCGAGAGCAGAAGTGACGAAAGTGCGGGATAGAGCTGTGAGGGGGGACGCGAGGCAACGGCATTAAATTGCAAAATAGTTTCGCGGTAAATAACGAGCGGAAAGTTCGCTTCTAGAAGATGTACTCGCGGTGTTCGTCGGTAGTAGACGTTTTTCTTCGTGGTATACCATTACGAGCGCGCGTGTACGTGCAGAACAGGATCTGATTCCCCTCCCCTTGCCCCACCACCGCTCCGTCCGCTGCCTCGAGCAAACAAATTTCAGGTCCGCCTGCCCCTACGATATTTTTTTTCTCGGTTTTTCCATTACATTTTATATTAACACATGTTTACATTTTATAGATTCCGTTAAATTAATTTGATCGTGACGAGAGATACATGTGCGGTGCGACGAGAATAACTCGCCCGAAAAATTTGTGCTTCATATCAAACTCTTTTTGAGAGAAATAAGCATGATATAAAAATGGAAGAAATGTTTTTTCGAATAGTTAGCGATGAGATCAAACAAAATTTCAAATCCGCCTGCCCCTGTGATATTTTTTTCACGTTTTTTCCATCATATTTTATATTAACACATGTTTACATTTTATAAATTCCGTTAAATTAATTTAATTGTGGCGAGAGACACATGTGTGGCGCGGCGAGAATAACTGGCCGGAAATTTGTGCTCCATATCAAACCTTTTTTGAAATAAGTATGGTATAAAAATGGGAAAAATGTTTTTTCGAAGTTAGTTTCGAATAGTTAGCGATGAGATCATTTATGTAATTGTACGTCGCGGAATTGTTCAAAAAACCGATATTTAACTTTTGAAACAAAAATATTGGACTGTATAGATTTCTTAAATGCGCGCAATAATGCTGCAAAAGTTTACAAGTGCAGTTTCAAACGAATCACCCGATATATCGCCGTTTCATCCTCTCGAGATTTTCCCTTATCCGAAACCTACAGCCACCACGAACTACCGAATCGAATTTAATTACCGATGTGCAGATATTTACTTCGTAAACTACCTAGGAGCGAGAGAACCAAATGGTGGGACGAGCGGCGAGCTCGTTAAAAATTTAATTTTATACGACGACAGCCGTCTCTCCCAGCTTCTCTGAGCTTCCAGCTGTCTGTCACAAAGGTCATCCAAGATGGCGGATACCCGTCTGACAACACGATCCACGGGATTCGTTTTCTAATTAAATCTTTTTCATAATTTTGTTATTTGTTTCAATGCGCTATCAGTATTCCGCGTACTCATCGTAAAATGCAATCTCGTGCGTTACATGCACTCGCAAAAAATAATCTCCCACTTTTTACTTTGCTATTGCTTATCGCATTCGTGTAATATATATTTTATTCATATTAATACGTTAGGATATGGTACAACTCGATCAACCCATACAGCACAGAAATTGCAGCAACATTTCGGCAATATTGCAATGTTGCTGCAATTTCTGTGCTATATGGGAATTCTTTTTATCGATTGGTTTTATAATATAATAAAAGAAGAAGTAAGATTACAAAACTTAGAGTTAGAAATTCTTCGCGTTGTTTTCTAAATCATTCCGGAATTAACGTTGCGGTAGGTGCACGTTACCGCAAAATCTTCGAACACGTATCGATTCACTGCAGGTGAAATTACAGATCAAGAACTTCACCCCGCAATAGATTCACCCCGCAAAACGATATTGCTTGTTTCAATGAAATCTATATCGCAGATAATAGTGAGACTAAGCTACTTCCCGGGTTTCGACCAAAACAAGTTTGCGGACGGATATGCGCTTATACTAGACCGCAAGGGGTTAAAGCGATTTCCGTTAGTCATAGAAACGCCAGACTCGGGTAAACCGTCCGCTCAGTTTCAAGCAAACCGCCGAGCTCGTTCGCCTTTTAAAAGTTTTCAGCTATTGCCGGGACCGCGATTCTCTCTTACGCCGGCATTTTCAATAACTTTATAATGCCCCGCAGGAGGAAGACCGCAGCGATGAATATAATTGTACCGAAGTTTGGACAGTTCGCAGTTATTTCTCGTGATGTCAAGGAACGAGTCTCGGATTTAAAAAATGCACGACCTATTTCCATTAACTACCATTCGGATCCGTTTAAAAACTTAACGAGTTGATCCGGAAACTGTACTGTTAAGTCCGAAAAACAGAGAAGAGATATTCCAACAACAATAAAATGTGTACGTGCGTACTGCAAAAGTAGATTATCTTATAGATTAAGAGTAAGAATTAGTAGCATTAATGAATCAGATGGAAATCCGTTATCATAGCAGTCGTTTACAATGAGACGAAGCAAATAAGTTGTGAGAAATGACACCTCGATCGACATCGAATCGACGTTGATTCAATGTCGAAAACAATATTTCGACATAGAATCGACGTCGATTAGACGTCGATCGAGGTGTCATTTCTCACTGGGTTTAATCCTCTCTCGCCGCAGTAAATATCTATAAGTAATTTGTGTGTTGTTTTATGCTTAATGAGTGTTTGTGAGAGCGAGACTCTCGGCCGGACGAGTTGTTGGCATTGTTGGCACCACGACGGATTTTCATTCCTCGAGTATCGCGAATTACATTTGCATTTAAGGTGCTTCAATTAGTGCGGAGACAGCCTCGCGTAATGACAAAAAAGAAAGCCCGCGTCTTACGCGACGCCCATTCTTCCCCTCGGCTCTTCCGTTCCTTTTTTAAACCGCGATCGCAATTATCCCGGTTACTGGTTACCGAGCGGCGATCGCGAGCGTCGATGAGCCCGTACTTTCCCGGCTCTCTTTGCTCATACCTTCACGCTTGTTAAACCCGGTTAAGTGAGTAACGTAAAGAAATACGGACGGGATATGCGTAGTTAGGCAGTTTCGTACGCGTCTGTGATTCTTAGAAGGTTTACTCGGGATATTAGTTTTTTACCCTCGCTTGAGCGATTCGCGAGTAAGCAAGATCGCCGTTCGCGCAAAGTACAGTACTGGGATGTTTACGCAAGTTAATAAGCTGATTGAGTTTTCCGCGCGTAGAGAAAAAGTTAAGGTTGCCACAGCAGAATAACAATGTTATTTTTCGCCCATCCATAGAAAAGGGTTATGGGAACCGTAGTATTCTGGAAGTGACCTATATGGTTGCCCCAACCTTAGCGAGGGTAGCTGTTCTAGGGGGTTTTCCAGCAAGCGGCACAAATCGACACAAGCATCGTTCTATCTTTCTTTTTTGGCAATGAGTAACAAAGATAAAACGATACTTGTGTCGACTTGTGTCGCTTGCTGGAAAACCCCCATAATCATTACAACCGTAATAATTATTTATAGGTACAGTTCCTGCAACCATAGTCATATACATGTTATCCTATCTGTAACCTAAAAATGTTTTATTTTGAATGTTACCTTTGAAAATGGGAATAGAGTCCTCAAATTCTATGCTTTGAAGATAAAGCATAGGATTTGAGGACTCTATTCCTATTTTCAAAGGTAACATTCAAAATAAAACATTTTTAGGTTACAGATAGGATAACATGTATATGACTGTGGTTGCAGGCTCGTAAGCTTTATCCATAATTATCCACAATCGTATCCGTAATAATATACACAAGAAGGATCACAATATAACACTCACTTTATTTTATTTGAAAATTCTTCGTGAGTTGGTGGTAATACTGCTGCTGTCTATTCTATTGTTGCAATAGAACTGAACTCTCAGTGCTGCCGTGCAACTATATCTTATAGATCTCTCAATCATACTATATTTGTCCTGCAGACCACATTAGAGAGATAGCAATAATTCTTTAGTTGAAGCAACCATATATAAGAATATTCTAACCGAATGTTACTTATCGTAAGAACATACGGTTGTGAGAACCGTATAGGTGAGCGTATCTTGACAGCTATATTCGATATAATATCAATATAACTTGAATTCACATACATTTCTTTTCCAATCATAGAGAATGTTGTTGTAACAACCATAATCATTTTTGTTAATTATTGTGCTGCGGGTATATACGTAAAATTATTAATTTTTTTCGCGCAATCTTTAGCGAATTTTGAACTCGTTCTTCTTTTAAACGTCAACTTCCTGAATTTTATTCGAAACGATTTGAGATCGAAGACATTGATATCTAATCTTAAATAATATTACGAAAAAAATTGCATGTAATATGTGTACATTACTGTGAATTATTAATAATTCCGTGTCGTTCTTTCGGCTAATAATTCCCAAAGTTCCTCGCTAATCGTTATAAGCAGGCTATTGTCCAAAAACTTAGAATCAAGTATTACATCTCGTAAAGCTCGCCGGAGGCGGCATCTAATGAGGTATCTCGAACTCCTCTAGAATCAACAAAGTTTCATTAAAAGCGACCTAGCCCAGCCCACTACGAGTCATCGTAAATGAGTATTTCCCTGTGCACGTGTACCTACCTACATATCTCAAATCGATTTCCATCGAGTTACCGAGTCTATCCTGCCTCGAATTCAATTCTTCGGATCCTTGAACGTACTCCGTACGAAAACGCAGCCGAGGTAACTTGTATTTACGTCTTTCTGTGCCACTTTCCTCACACTCGAGCGGCAATGTAAGTTTACACTCGTCCGGGTGCATGCAGCGGTATTGCAATCGTGTCAATATACGCTCTTAACGATACATGTTCACACGCATTACTCAGCTCGATATGTACACGTGACGAGTCTCGTATGTATGTCCCCTTCAATTCGCAAATCTTACAACTGTAATTTGTTTCTTTAATACTCTAGAACTACTAAAACAGTCAAAATGACTGGTTTGTTTTTCATCAAATTTATAACGGTCCTTTTTTTGAAATTTTCTTTTGTTGCAATATATAAATAAGTAAATTGATTAAATTTATTTTTTTCTTTCATTTTTTTTCTAAAAACATGCATATATGTAAATATATTTAAATAATAGAAGTACTATACGTTAATTTGGTAGTTTTAGCGTTATAAAAATCCATCGAATTTTAAATACAGCATAACTTCGATTATCTGTCACCCTATTTATATCGTCGTCAGTTTCTGTTAACTGTGACTTAATCTCACTACGCCGTAATGCATTGTGATATTGGGGCTATGTGTCACTTAGTTTTTGTTTATAATTCACCGCCCTGGTAAGAAATAAATAATAATTAAAGTTTAATTAAATTTCGCTATGTTACATGTTAGGTAATAAAATAAACAAATTAGATAATTTGGTTTATTGTATGATATAATATTTTTAATGTATATATATTCTATTGAAGTTCTGCTGTACGTTGATTTTAATATCTTAGCATTTTCAAATCCACGAACAGAGTAATTTTTAGATTGTAGCATCCTCCTCTGAAGATACACGAGATTCTTTTTCATCGTCTTTGTTATCACGAGCAATCGATGTATTCTTAGTACACAATTTTAAGAACATGATATATTCCAGAGAGGATAACTTAAAGGTAATCTTTTTTTTCTGAGTTGCAATCCTCTTGCACCGAGATATCGATCTATCGGACGCTGTAAAGGCCATTGGAGAAAATCCTGCGTGACTAGGCGAGAGGATTTAACGACCCTCGTTTATATCGCAGCAGCCCGTAAGCGCGAGGGCGGGCTGCGATCCAATTTTTTTTGTTTTCCCCTGTTTCGCGCTACGCCCTTCGTAATACGAGACGCCATTTCTTTCGTCTCACCCCTTACCACCTCGTATCTCTCTCAACGGAGGGTAATTACGTATGCAAAGAGGCCAAAAAGTAACGATCGGTTAGACTTATCCGCGGGATCTATCGGCCGAAGCAGCATCAAATCGCCTTTTAAGTTTATTATCTCTTTGCTTTAGAACGAAAATGTATAAAGAACCGAGATCGATAAATCAATTGCAAAAAATTGATGATATTAATATAATGAATTTAAACTTGAGATCTGTATTTATAATCGCATAATTGCTGAAGATTTCAGCTGAGACAAGTTGTCAGATATAACACGGTTTGATAAATGAATCTTAAAGATCAATTTTAGATACAGTTTAAATTCTGTTTTTCACGGTTTAATAATCAATTTTTGTAATTAATCGTATTATGTAGCTTAAATATCATTTTTACTCAAAAACAACGGGCGGAAATGAGTCTATTAAACGACGCGTGATAATAAATATTAAATAGAACGAAATATTCGTGGCGTGGATTTTATTATCCCTCGAAACGTGATTATTCCCTATAAAGAATTAACAATTACCAGACTGGCGCGATTAATTGTGACTGTCGCGATTAACGACTCGTAAATATGAAGGCAGATATTTCGCGCGATTTATTCATTTGAAAGATAGAATATAAAAGAATGGATATAGAAGTATCGAAATCACACAGGGGATAAGAATTATAAATTGCGCTTTAAGGAATGAAAGAATGTTCGACATGTCTTTATCTTACAATATGTTAATATGTTAAACAATATTTCGTAGTGTCAGCTGTTACACTGTTAGATATTAAAATATTAAATTTAAACCAATTTCTTGGATTAAATTATTTGGTTATTTTTAACTTTTACATGGGTCAAAATTTATTATTTTAACACAAAATATGTGGTTAAAAAACAACCATAACTCAATTGTTCTAGTTACATTCACAACATATTGGGTAAAAGCAGTGGCGACCTATAGGAATGGTTATAAATGACTCAAATTTGGTTCAATTTAACATTACAAATTTAGCAGTGTACGAGGCCTCGGTATTTGTTTTTGCGGCTATCTACGCTAGAATTCTTCAAGAGTTTGGACATCGCTTACAAGGGGAGAACCAGAAACGGAAACGCGCTTTTGTAATGCGGTTTATCGTAAAAAATAGTCACATTTATGCCCATATTAAGAATTCCAAACCATAGTTTCAGACACTCCTTAGTTTTCTCAAAAAATTAACATAAAAATTTTGAAGTTATTGGATTGATTAACTACTCGGCAAGATGATAAATCTCAAGGAAAGGAGGAAAAAATTAAGTATTACAATGTTTTATGATCAATATAGTTATTATATAAAGATTGACTTTTTTCCGATGCGGTTCGGATTAATGCGTTTTCATAATCATCTCGACATGACAGTGCGAAATGACAGCAACGTTACCTAATAAAAAAAGTTAAAAAAAGAAAAGGCCGATCTTTATAAAAACTATTGGTCCTGGAACATTGTAATACGTAATTTTCCTAGTTTCCCTGAGATTTATCATCCTGCCAAGTAGTTAATCGATCCGATGACTTCAAAATTTTCATATTTATTATAAATTTTTGAAAAAACTAAAGGATGTCTGAAGTTAGAGTTTGAGATTTTTGCCTGCTGCATTGCCAGATGCAAAGCCGTATCTTATGGGAAGAAACGATACTCTGGATCCCACGCTTCAACACGACCCTAAGCATGGGCGCCGGGAGGGGGGTGCAAGGCGGTGCACTTGCACCCTCCTGGCCTATGAAATAAGTGGAGAAGGGACAGGAAAAAAATTTACTGGAAAAAATATAATAATATCGACTATAATTTTTTCAATTGAACAAAAACTTTATGTTTAAATATTAATTAACATTTGTAATAAGCCTTTGAGAAATCAATTTTAGAAAAATCAATGTTTGAACAAAAACTTGATGTAATGCGCCAAACTCGAAAATGGATGTAATGGCGCTAGTGTACGGTTCTTTCGACGGTCCCACGAAAAAGGCCGGGATGGCCGCTCTCAGGCTTCTCTTTGCATATACAATTGGTGGCGCCAATTTACAAGAATACCAACGCACGATTATGAACTGGGAAGAAATTGTTTTTTCAGTGCATCCTCTTTTAGGTGCACCCCCCTATAAGTAATTCTGCCGGCGCCCATGACCCTAAGTACCTTCCACACACAGAATCAGATAAGTTCAAGCCTGAAAGATTCCTTGATGAAGGTAAAGAAGATCAATGTAATTTTAACGCTTATTATTCATTTGGATTAGGCCCGAGGATATGCATCGGCAATAGATTCGTGTTACTGAGAAACAAGGACTTTGCTATTTCATTTTTTGGCTTGTTGCCAGTTAAAGCCGTGCGAGACTTCGACATCTGTAAAGTTACTGAAAGACGGATTCTCAATGCGTATTGAAGGCGGTTTCTAGTTAAGCATTGTATCCAGGGAGAATCGGCATCTTACAATTACGCACGTAAACCAGACGTGTCCATTCTAAATTCTAAAGTAATCGAAGTACAAGAACGCAGGTTGAATAGTAGGAATATTTAAAACATATAAGAGTCTACGAATATAGAGAAATCATAAACATATTTTAGGTTATATTGCAATATAGACAATATGTTATATTATTGTAACATATTATATAAATAAAAATAAAATAAATATATATATAGAAAACACATTTTCCAAAAAGTATCTAATTGCATGTTGCAAATTGTAAAAAGTATGTTTTCTTCACATCAATTGATTTATTCTACTATTTTGGGTATAAAAGTATTAAGATATGGTTATCAAAAAATGAATAGTTTACAAGATATTTTATATTTCATGACAAGATATATCAGAATAAACTATAAAATATATCGAAAGCTATTGTTTTTTTTATAACTTTACTTTAATTCTTTTATATCCAGAATAATTAAAGGAATCACATTATGTAAAAAAATCATACAATTCCATTTTAAAAAATGGTGATGACCTTTATGTGACCTTGAAAAATTATTTTTTTTCGAAAATTGATTTTGCCATTATTTGTCCCCTTCCAGATCATACAACTTTTGTCTGAAACATTTTTCTCTAAAATTGAAAGCAAATAAAATTTTGGGAGGTAATCGTTTAAAATGGGACCTGTATATAAATAATAATAATAAAAAATATTAGTATGTGGAAATTTGCAATATGGTGATTCTATGAATTATTTCTTCAATGATGCGAGAGCAGTCTTAATCATAACAGAATCTTTTATCTACATTCTTTGCTAGAAACTAGTGATTATAGTCATGGTCAAAGTCATCAAGAATAGACAATCTAATGCAATTTCATGATTTCGTACTAAATTGCTTATATATATATATATATATATATATATATATATATATATATATATATATATATATATATTATATATATATATATTAATCGATATTAATCACGTTACATATCATCAATAAATAAACGGCATAGGTAACCTGGCAAATATATTGAAAATGTTAGATAAACGATAACTGATGAATCCAGTCTACTTCATTTTAGTTATTATGTTCATATCAACGGAGATCTCGTGATTAATGCGACGCAAAATACTGGTTAACTTGACTTGCGTAAGCGATGACGAATCGGATACTGTATTAGAAAAATTATGTCAGTGCAGCAGCAGTCGACCGTCGGCTTTCGATGTGTAACGTAGTACCTCAATATTCCTATCTATATCTTCGTTATTAACAATACGATAAATAAAAATATTAAAAAAACAAGTTGGCTGCAAATACGTGTGAGAACTAGAGTATACTATTTAACGGAATAGCGGTGATATATATGTATATATATATATATATATATATATCGACATGATATATATAATTGCTCTGTCGGTGACAGCGGGTGTCCTAGGCCTGTATTATTTCTTCTTCAAGAATCTGAATTCCTTTAAAAAACATGGCATAACATATAAGCCACCCATTCCTTTGTTGGGAAATATGGCACCACCGCTATTGAGCCTTCAATCGCTAGCCGAACTCTCCAAGGACATTTACAACGTACAACCTGGAGCCAAGTACGTTGGCATGTTTGACGTGTTCACCGTGCCAATTATAATGATCCGCGATCTCGAGCTTATTAAATCCATCACGTTAAAACACTTCGATATGTTCCCGGATCATCGCACTATAGTGAATGAAGATCAAGAACCATTATTCGGCAAAAATCTGTTCGCCCTTAACGGAGAGAAATGGCGACAGGTACGAGCTTTATTGAGCCCAGCCTTTACATCCAGCAAAATGAAAAACATGTTTAAACTAATGTCGGATTATGGTGCCGACTTTGGTAATTATTTGGCGCAATTGCCACCGGAACAGAGGATAATGCAAATGAAAGACGTTTTTGCTAGATATACTAATGACGTGATTGCTACTTGCGCTTTTGGCGTCAGTGTTGATTCAATGAGAAACCCGAAAAACGAATTCTATGTATACGGCAAAGAAATGACTAATTTTAATAGTATAGTGTTAATAAAGTTATACATCATTAGCAGCTTGCCTTGGCTGGCACGATTAATCAACTTGAAGCTAATTCCTCAGAAAATAGCAGATTTCTTCCGAAACCTTATAGAAAACACCATAAAAACTAGGGATAAGAATGGTATCGTCCGTCCTGACATGTTGCAGTTGATGATGGAAAACAGAGGTAAAGAGGGCAAGGCAGAATTGACTGTTAACGATATGGTAGGACAGGCGTTCAGCTTTTTCTTTGGTGGCTTCGATAGTACTTCAACGCTAATGTGTTTTGCCGCTCATGAAATCGCAGTAAACCAAGATATACAAAAAAAACTTCAAAATGAAATTGACCAAGTCTTGGAAGAAACAAATGGACAAGCGCCATATGAAGCGGTTAATGGGATGGAATATTTAGATGCTGTGATCAACGAAGCTCTCAGAATGTATCCGGTTGCTGTAGTAATGGACAGATTATGCATGAAAGATTTCGAGTTGCCGCCGGCATTACCAGGATTGGAACCATTTACAATAAAGAAAGGGCAAGGCATATGGATACCGGTTTATGGACTTCAGCATGATCCCAATTATTTTGAGGAGCCGGAGAAGTTCGATCCCGAGCGGTTTCGTGGTGAACGGAAAAAGAACAGTCTTAATTGCGGAGCCTATCTTCCTTTTGGTCTTGGTCCTAGGATGTGCATAGGTAACAGATTCGCGTTGTTGGAGACAAAGGTTCTACTTTTTCATTTACTGGCCCGTTGCGATTTGAAAACCTGTGAAAAGACGTCAATACCACTCAAACTCGCTAAAGGTGGCTTCACTATGAAGGCTGAAGATGGTTTCTGGCTAAAGGTGGTACCAAGGAAAAATACGCATCATACTCTTGTAGCTAATCTTGTCAATGGGACACGCTAGATGTAAGAAAATTTTAATATTTTGTTATAACTTTTTGAAAATTTGAAGATAAAAGAAATATTTCAGTATACAAAAATAATTCTTGCTATTTTTAAATTAATAACATCCCAAACTGATATTAATTTGAAATAATTGTAAAAAAAATTGTTTAATTGTTTCAAAATATATGATACAGAAGCTTATAACTAAAAAATTTAATATTTAAACATATTTCCGATTTAATAAAATGAAATAAGATTTACAAAAATGGAAGATCGTTTAAAATATGATTATATACTTTTGTGTAATATAATGTTATTTAAATTTCAGATGAAATGGAAAACAATGAAGCGAAAAGAACACGAAACAGATTTTTTCCTTAATTATCCGGCAAGAAGATGCTTATATTGGTGCAAGTTCAAGAAATAACACTATTCTTACATTAGAAATATTTCTAACACATTAAACACATGCACACACACACTCATATTGCCTCTTAAGTTTTTCAGAAAATGGCAAAAGAAAAGAGCGTGAAAGAGATTGACAGATTGAGTACTATTTCTTATCTCGCGTCTTGTTATTATCATCTTGTTATTATTGATTGATTTGTTTTTTTCGTGATGTACATAATGGTACACAATGGTACACAATTATTGTTATCGTAGTAGTTTTCCATTGCGTTTGTTTGGTTGTTATAAAAAATAATTTGGTATTTTTACATTGAGATAAAGACATATTATGGAGACAAGAACGTTATTAAAAATAGAGTAGCAAAGGATTACATAACAATTATATGATTAAAAACAAAATCTATTCATACATAAAAGTACAAAAATATGATATTGAAAGAATGATATTAGAATAAAAATGCTATAAGGACTAGTTAATTACAAGATATTACCTTATTACAGAATGTTTTAACTATTTCCTAATCAATGTGTTATATGTATGTAAAATACGCACTTCTGAATACTATATATTATTTGGTTGCCTATTGTGTGAATATCAACATCTAAAAATAACTTAACCTCTAGCACCATACTATCCAACGGACCCCTCTATATTACGCAATTAAGAGAAAGATTATTCATCGCAGTAGCAGTCAATCATTATAGTTCGACGTGTAATGTTGTATTGATTCAACTCGGGAGCATTTTAATAAAACAATACTAATATTTAAATAACAGAACTGTTTTTACTTTTATTTACAAGTTCAATTTTATCCGTGCGAACTATTAGCAATATGTTATATGTAATCGTTTTGTCGGTGATAACGGGCACTTTAGGTTTTTATTATTTTCTCTTCAAGGATTTGAACTTTTTCAAAAAACATGAAGTACCGTACGCAAAGCCTCTACTATTATTAATTCGGAAACATGAGACCGACACTCTTTCGTCGCTAATCTGTAGCTGAATTTGTCAAGTCAGTGTATGATTTATATTCTGATACCAAGTACGTCGGCATGTGTATATGATTCGATTAACCCACACATACTAATTCGCGATTTCGATCTTGTTAAAGCCGTCACGTTAAAACATTTTGACACGTTCATGGATTATCGTTGCTTCATCGATGAAAATCAGGATCCATTTTTTGGCAAGAATCTCGTTGCCCTTCGCGGTGAGAAATGGCGGGAAATGCAATCTACACAAGATCAAGACAAGTAAAATCACAGAATCATTAACACTTATGTATATCCTAGTATTTATAATGCTAAAATGATCTAACTATCACATAAAATATGCACAAGTGTTATTAATTAACAAGGTAAAAAAAGATAAAAAAAGGACATCTAATTGCTTTTTTGGCGTCAATGTAGATTCAATGAGAAATTTGAAAAAAGAATTCTATGTACGGCAAGGAGGTTACCGTTTTCGGCAATCTTCTCTTTTTAAAATTATATACAAGGTGTCCCATTTAAATCTATCACCCCGATTAAAACGGTTATTTATAAATTTACAAAAAAATGTTTCAAACAAAAGTTATAGGATTTCAAGGGGGACATCTTATGATGGACATATGTTTTTTCTAGGTGGAAGTGTTACTGAGATTTCAAGGTCACCTTTGTTTTTTTAAATGGAATCATATAATTTTTTTAATATAATATAATGCCTCTAATTATTTAGTATATAAAAGTATTAAGGTAAGATTACCAAAAAATCAATAGTTTGCAAGATATTTTATATTTTATTCTGGTATATTTTGACATAAAATATAAAATATCTTGTAAACTATTCGTTTTTTGATAATTGTACCTTAATACTTTTATGCGTAGAATAGTGGGATGAATCAATGGATGTGAGGAAAACACATGGTTGCTTTTCAAAAAAGTATATAACCATGCACATTACAAGTTCCATAATTTTTTTTAAAAGCAAGTATGTGTTTTCTTTACACCAACTGATTCATCCCATTATTCTGTACATAAAAATATTAAGGTATGATTATCAAAAAATGAATAGTTTAGAAGATATTTTATATTTCATGTCAAAATATACCAGAATGAAATATAAAATATCTCGCAAACTATTGATTTTTTGATAAC
>NJRQ01000241.1:178668-190439 GCA_003063805.1 Aphaenogaster ashmeadi | reverse complement strand
CGGATCCACGGTCGAAACGTAGCATTTTCCGATCAATAAATTTGGCCAGTTGGGTCGATTACAATAAACCTAACCTTTAGTAATTTTTAAATATTGTGATTAATGTGTTTATTTTGATTATTTTTCTAATAAATATATTATTTTCCAACATATCAACACTTCGATTTATCGAACAATTATTATTTTCCAACATATGCACACTTGCTCGTTTTAATGGTCTTTGACCACTTATTATTGTAAATTTAAAAGATTATTAGGCACTAATTGTAAGATCCAGCCTCGGCCGAATAGGCGTATATGTCTATACTTATATTCGTAGAACAAGATTGTGCCAATACATGATATGCGATTTTGAATGTAAAGATATAATATTCAAATATTAATAATTTCAATGAAAAATAAAATAAAGAAATGGTTATGATATCAAAATAAATAAAATCAAAATATCAAAATAAGAAAATCAAAAAGAAATATAAATAAATCAGAATATCAATCACAATATCAATAAAAATAAGAAATAAGAATTAAATTGTTTTATACATATTTGTTGTATATTTTGAAACACATTTGAATTTCAAGTTTAATGGAAAACAAGACCAAAGAGTAAGAAGAAAGCAAGATATTCAGTTCTTAATTTTATGATAAGAAAACGTTGATACAAGAAAAAACAAGCTATAGACATAAAGATGATCGATGGATAAATCATTAACATTTTTATACAAGTATTTGTAATGCTAGATTAATTTGTTTAGTACTAATAACAGGATATGCAGAAATATTATTAACTGTATAAGATAGAGGTAAAAGATGGATAATGTGTGCATATGTGCGTAATATAGGATAATAAAATCAATAACTATCACATTTGATTACTGTTAGTTCATAATACATTGTGATAATCGTGTATGTGTGTGTACATTTATACTCTCTAACTGTCATTCTAATAAATATCTAATCATTATTTTAACACTTTACCCTGTTTCTTTACTCGGTCACAATTGCAATATTCTTATATCAAAAATATTCGTTGATATAATAAAGACAGAATTACAATCTCCTGCTAAAAAAACGATAAAAAAGACAATATGAAAAGGATTAAGGGTACATTCTAGTGTAACCGCACTAAAAATAAGGCTTTCTTTGGAATTTTTTTTAAAGAAAACTATAAGGTAGACAATTTTAATTTTTTATATATTTAATATTTATACATTTCAAGATGTGAACAAAATTTTTGTATCATTATTTTCAGGCCAAAATTCCAAAAAAACTATTGAAAGGCGCAGCGTTGAAAAATTCAGATGACCAAACGGTTGACATGATATCTTGAGATCCAATAGTCCGAAATAAAAAAACAAAATTTTTTCTTAAAGTTTGTTTGTGTGACTATCGCGTATACTAGAATTATTGAAAAATATTGTGAAAATTCGCGAGTTGGTATGTGTTTGAAAAAAGTGATGTGGAAAAATGACTTTTTTTCGTTCAAGAAAGTTAAATAAAAAATTTAATTTTCAATAGAAACGTTTTATTCTAGTATACGCGATAGCGAATTTATCTACGAATACAACGCCGCAAGAATTTTTAAAATCAGTCGGTTGGTTTTTTCAAAATCGTGTCAACCGTCCAAAAAAACAACGTTTTGAGAAAATCGCGGTTAAAGTTTTTTAAAAGATTTTTTAAAAATAAAATGATAATTAAATTATTTACCGTTAATCAGCGATTCGTGGTCCATAAAGTAAGCCTTCAGCTTCCTCAAACATTTGTTGCCCCTCTGCTTTTTGGAAAATCGATTTTTGGAAAATTTTACATGAGAATGTACCCTTAAAGGTTAAGTATTATTTATTATCTCATATGATCACATCGATCAATCTGTAACACGAATTTTTTATAATGTAATCCTTGTTTTCAAACTAGGCAAGCATAAACAAGCACGATTGAACATAAATTTGCTTATGAAAGTAAACGGCATCCAGTATTCACGAAAATGTTCGCTCTTATTGAAATAGTTGTTCATTCATGTTTCTTCATATTCCTTTGCTTGATCTGGATCCGGTTATATATAATATTATATTTTCACAGTTCATTAATCTACATGTATAAACGTGGAATATATATTCCTGAATATTACATCAACTATTGTGTTCATTTGAATACAATGCGCCTATTATGATACAATTTAGTCCTCGTTTATGATAGATATTTTCAATACTAAAAAAGTTTATATTACTAATAAAAATATATTACATTTTTAGTAAATTGATAGAATAAAATAAAATGATCAAACAGACCATTTTGTTATGTATAATAGATAGTAGACATCACATTTTCACACTAATTTTTTAATTAAAACGCGGATTGATTTGTTCATTAATTAATTGCGAGTGAGTATCGTGCAAGTGTCGTATAAAACAAGCACAGTGAAACGAATTATTGCAACAAATTATATAAATATAAATATATATATACAGAATGTCCCATTTTAAATGACAACTTCAAATATCTCTTGAACAATACATCTTAAAGAAAAATATTTCAATTATTGAAATCTCAGGAACACCTCCATCTAGAAAAAAAAACTTGTGTATATCATAAGATGTTCCCCTCGAAACAGAGTAAGTTTTACATGAAATATATTTTTTTAATGTATTGTTCAAGAGATATTTGAGGTCGTCAATTAAAATGGGACATCCTGTATGTATATATAAACAATAATAATAAAGAATATTAGTACGAGGAAATTTGCGATACATCCTACGACGATTCTGCGAATTATTTCAATGATGCGAGAGCAGTTTTAATCATAACAGAATATTATATGTATTCTATTGCTAGAAACTAATAACTAGTCAGTGTTAAAATCGTCAGGAATGGACAATCTAATGAAATTCCGTGATTTTGTATTAAATTGCTGTTCATTAATCAATAAAAGTCATAAGTAAGATGGCACATATACTTGAAAATGTTAGATAAACGGTAACTAATGAATCCAGTGTACTTCATTTTAGTTATCACGTTGGTAACAATGGAGATTAATGCGGTGCAATATATTGGTTAACTTCACTTGCGTGGACGATGACTTATCAAATGTTATATCAGAAAGATTACGTCAGTGCAGCAGCAATCGACCGTCGGCTTTTGAGTCGTAACATTGTAACTAACTTGTATTCTTATCTATATCTTCATTATTAATAGTATGTTAAATAAAAATATTTAAGAAACTAGTTGGCTGCAAATACATGTGAAAATTAATTTCAGTTTACACAAAGCTATGTGGTGTATACTAGTTTAATGGAATAGCAGTGATATATATATATATATATCAACATGATATATATAATTGCTTTGTCAGTGATAGCGGGTGCTCTAGGCCTTTATTATTTCTTCTTCAAGGATCTGAATTTTTTTAAAAAACATGGCATACCATATAAACCACCCATTCCTTTGTTGGGAAATATGGGACCAACGCTATTGCGTCTTCAGTCGATAGCCGAACTCTCCAAGGACATTTACAATTTACAACCTGAAGCCAAGTACGTTGGTATGTTTGATATGACCGCGCCAATTGTAATGATCCGCGATCCCGAGCTTATTAAATCCATCACGTTAAAACACTTCGATATGTTCCCGGATCATCGCACTTTCGTGGATGAAGTACAAGAGCCATTAATCAGCAAAAATCTATTCTTCCTTCGCGGAGAGAAATGGCGGCAGGTACGATCTTCATTGAGCCCAGCCTTTACATCCAGCAAAATGAAAAGCATGTTTAAACTAATGTCTAATTATGGTGCCGACTTTGCTAATTACTTGGCGCAATTGCCACCGGAACAAAGGATAATGCAAATGAAAGACGTTTTTACTAGATATACTAATGACGTAATTGCTACTTGCGCTTTTGGCGTCAGCGTTGATTCGATGAGAAACCCGAAGAACGAATTCTATGTATATGGCAAAGAAGCGATTGCTTTTAGAAGTTTCGTCTTAATAAAGTTTTTCATATTTCGAAGCTTGCCTTGGCTGGCACGATTAATCAACTTGAAGATCTTTCCTCCAAAAATAACAGATTTCTTCCGAAACACCATAGAAAACACCATAAAAACTAGGGATGAGAATGGTATCGTCCGTCCTGATATGTTGCAGTTGATGATGGAAACCAGGGGTAAGAAGGGCAAGGCAGAATTGACTGTTGACGATATGGTATCACAGGCGTTCACCTTTTTTTTCGCTGGCTTCGATGGTACTGCAACGCTAATGTGCTTTGCCGCTCATGAAATCGCAGTAAACCAAGAAGTACAAGAAAAACTTCAAAATGAAATCGGCCAGGTCTTGGAAGAAATGAATGGACAAGCGCCTTACGAAGCGATTAATGGCATGGAATATTTAGATGCTGTGATCAACGAAGCTCTCAGAATGTATCCGGCTGCTATACTAGTAGACAGATTATGCATGAAAGATTTTGAACTGCCGCCGGCATTGCCAGGATTGAAACCATTTATTATAAAGAAAGGACAAGCCATATGGATACCAATTTATGGACTTCAGCATGATCCCAATTATTTTGAGGAGCCGGAGAAGTTCGATCCCGAGCGATTTCGTGGTGAAAAGAAAAAAAACAGTCTTAATTGCGGAGCCTATCTTCCTTTTGGTCTTGGTCCTAGGATGTGCATAGGTAACAGATTCGCGTTATTGGAGACAAAGGTTCTACTTTTTCATTTACTGGCCCGTTGCGATTTGAAAACTTGTGAGAAGACGCCAATACCACTCAAACTCGCTAAAGACAGCAATATGAGGCCTGAAGGTGGTTTCTGGCTAAAGGTGTTACCAAGGGAGAATATGCATCAAACTCTTGCAACTAATCTTGCCAATGAAACACGCTAGATGTAAGAACATTTTAATATTTTTTTATAACATCTTAAAAATTTGAAGATAAAAAAAATATTTCAATATAAACAAACAATTCCTGTTGGTTTTTTAAATTAATAACATGAAATTAATTTTCAAAAAAATAATATTAATATGTAAAATTGTTTAAGTTTTACAAAATAGATGATGCAAAACCTTATAATTAAAAAATTTAATATTTAAATATATTTCTGATATAATAAAATAAAATAAGGTTTACAAAAATGGGAAACGGTCTAAAATATGGGTATATATCTTTGTATAACATAATGTTGTTTAAATTTCAGATGAAATGGAAAATAATGAACCAAAAAGAACACGAAAGAGGACATTTCTTCCTTAATTATCCGGCAAGAAGATGCTTATATTGGTGCAAGTTCAAGAAATAACAATTTTCTTGCATTAGAAATACTTCTAACACATTAAACACGCTCATATTGCCTCTTAGAAGTTTTTCAGAAAATGGCAAAAGAAAAGAGCATGAAAGAGATTGACAGAATACTATTTCTTATCTCGCGTTATTATCGTTTAATTTGTTTTTTTCGTGATGTATATAATTGTACAATTATTGTTATCGTAGTACTTTTCCATTGCGTTTGTAAGATTATTATAAAAAATAATTTCATGTTTTTACATTGAGATAAAGACATATATTATGCAGATAAGAACGTTATTAAAAACGATCGCATTCGATTACTGTTAGTTTATAATATATTGTGATAATCGTGTATGTGTGTGTACATTTATACTAACTGTCATTCTAATAAATATCTAATCATTATTTTAACACTTTACCCTGTTTCTTTACTCGGTCACAATTGCAATATTCTTATGTCAAAAATATTCCTTGATATGGAGGAGATAAGACAGAATTATTATCTCCTGCTAAAAGAAAACGATAAAAAAGGCTAAAAGAAAACGATATAAAAGGGATTAAAGATTAAGTATTATTTATTATCTCATATGATCATCGATCAATCTGTAACTGATAACACGAATTTTTTGTAATGTAATCTTTGGTTTCAAACTAGGCAGGCGTAAACACACACGATTGAACATGAATTTGCTTAGATAAAATTAAACGGCATCCAGTATCCACGACAATGTTCGCTCTTATTGAAATAGTTGTTCATTCGTGTTTCTTCATATTCCTTTGCTTAATATGGTTTTATAAAATATTTTCACAGTTCATTAATCTACATATATAATGTGAAATATATTAATATATTCCTGAATATTACATCTACTATTGTGTTCATTTGAATACAATGCGTCTATTACAATATAATTTAATCCTCGTTTATGATAGATGTTTCCAATATTAAGAAAGTTTATATTACTAATAAAAATATATTACATTTTTAGTAAATTGATAGAATAAAATAAAATGATCAAAGAGACCATTTTGTTATCTATAATAGATAGTAGACATTACATTTTCACCAATTTTTTAATTGAAACAAAACGCGGATTGATTTGTTCATTAATTAATTGCGTTTTAGTGAGAGAGTATCGTGTGTCATAAAAGTACAGTGAAACGAATTATTGCAACAAATTATATAAAATATAAATATATATACAGGTTGTCCTATTTTAAATGACAACCTCAAATATCTCTTGAACAATACATTTTAAAGAAAAATGTTTCAAGTAAAACTTATTCTGGTTCGAGGGGGACATCTTATAAAACAAGTTTTTTCTAGATGGAGGTGTTCTTGAGATTTCAAGGTGACCATCTTTTTTTTTAAATGGAATTATATGATTTTTTAACATAATATGATGTCTGTAGTCATTCTGCATATAAAACTGTTAAGGTAAAGTTATCGAAAAATCAAAAGTTTTCGAGATATTTTATACTTTGTTTTGGCATATTTATCATAAAATATAAAGTATCTTGTAAACTATTCATTTTTTGATAACCGCATACATAATACTTTTATGCACAGAATATTGAGACGAATCAATTGGTTTAAAGAAAACACATAATTGCCTTTCAAAAATGTAACTGCTCAATTGCATAATCTTTTTTTAAAGCAAGTATGTGTTTTCTTTACACCAACTGATTCATCTCGTTATTCTGTACATAAAAATATTAAGGTATGTTTATCAAAAAACGAACAGTTCACAAAATATTTTATACTTCATGTCAAAATATGCCAAAATAAAGTATAAAATATCTCGAAAACCATTGATTTTTCAATAACTTTGTCTTAATACATTTATGAGCAGAATAACTACAGGCATCATATTATATAAACAATTATAAAAACAATCATACAATTACATTTAAAAAAACAAAGGTCACTTTGAAATTTCAGGAACGCCTCCACCTAGAAAAAACTTGTGTCTAGCATTATAAGATGTCCCCCTTGAAACAGAGTAAGTTTTAATTGAAACATTTTTCTTTAAAATGTATTGTTTAAGAGATATTTGAGGTCGTCAATTAAAATGGGACATCCTGTATATATAAACAATAATAATAAAAAATATTAATTCGTGGAAATTTGCGATACCTCCTACTTGCGATGATTCTGCGAATTATTTCAATAATGCGAGAGCAGTTTTAATCATAACAGAGACTTATACAGGGTGTTTATTTGAAAACCTTTCCACCTCAATATCTTTTAAAGAATGCATTGTACGAAAAAATGTTTCAAACAAAAGTTATATGATTTCGAGGAAGACACCTTATGATAGACACATGTTTTTTCTAGGAGTTCCTGAAATTTGAAGGTGACTTTTATTTTTTTAAATGGTATTACATAATTTTTTTTATAGAATATAATTCCTCCAGTTATTTGGCATATAAAAGTATTAAGGTACAGTTATCAAAAAATTAATAGTTCACGAAATATTTTATATTTTATTTTGGCATATTTTGACATGAAATATAAAATATCTCGTAAACTATTCATTTTTTGATAACTGTACCTTAATACTTTTATGCATAATGGGATGAATCAATTGATGTGAGGAATACACATGGTTGCTTTAAAAAAGATATGTAATTGCATATTGCAAATTGCATAATTTTTCAAAAAGCAACCATGTCATTTCCTCACATCAATTGATTGATCCTACTATTCTACGCATAAAAGTATTAAGGTACGGTTATAGAAAAATGAATAGTTTACGAGATATTTTATATTTCATGTCAAAATATGCCAGAGTGAAATATGAAATATCTCGTAAACTATTGATTTTTTGATAACTTTACCTTAATATTTTCATGTCCAATAACTGGAGGAATTATATTATCTAAAGAAAATCATATGATTCTATTTAAAAAAACAAAGGTCACCTTGAAATCTCAGGAACACCTCCACCTAGAAAAAAACATGTGTCCATCATAAGATGTCCCCCTCAAAATCCTGCAACTTTTATTTGAAAAATTTTTCGTACAATGCTTACTTTAAAAGGTATTGACGCGGAAAGTTTTCAAATGAACACCTGTATGTATTCTATTGCTGGAAATTAGTGACAAGTCAGGGTCAAAATCGCCAGGAATGGACAATCTAATTTCCGTGATTTCGTACTAAATTGCTGTTAATCGATATAAATCACGTTACATATCATTAATCAATAAAAATCATAGAAAAGATGGCACATATATTTGAAAATGTTAGATAAACAGTAAATGAATCCAGTGTACTTCAGTTTAGTTACCATGTTGGTAACAATGGAGATTCTCGTGAATAATGTGGCGCAATATACTGGTTAACTTCACTTGCGTGAACCAGGGTTTCTCAAACTATGGTACGCGGAAGCCTTCCAGGTGGTACGCGAAATATACATAGACAAACGTAGACCGAGCATTTCACGAGGGAGGTGTGATAATCGCGGAAAGGGGGATCACATTCTAACATTGCTTAAGTGTAGCATACGCATGCTACACTGCAGTATTCATCTTAATTTTAATTGGTGGTACGTGACTGTTTGTGTAGATATTTGAGTGGTACGCGAAAAATTAAGTTTGAGAACCTCTGGCGTGAACGACGACGAATCGGATGCTATATCAGAAAGATTATGTCAGTGCAGCAGCAGTCAACCGTCGGCTTTCGATGCGTAACGTTGCATCTTGTATTCTTATCTATATCTTATCTACATGTTATCTATATCTTCGTTATTAACAGTATGATAAATAAAAATTTTTAAGAAACAAGTTGGCTGCAAATACATGTAAAAATTAATTTCAGTTTGCACAAAACTATATGGTGTATACTAGTTTAATGGAATAGCGGTGATATATATGTCAACATGATATATATAATTGCTTTGTCGGTGATAGCGGGTGCTCTAGGCCTTTATTATTTCTTCTTCAAGGATCTGAATTTTTTTAAAAAACATGGCATACCATATAAGCCACCCATTCCTTTGTTGGGAAATATGGGACCATCGTTCTTGCGTCTTCAGTCGGTAGGCGAAATCTCCAAGGACATTTACAACTTATATCCTGAAGCTAAGTACGTTGGCATGTTTGATATGACTGTGCCAGTTGTAATGATCCGCGATCCCGAGCTTATTAAATCCATCACGTTAAAACACTTCGATATGTTCCCGGATCATCGCACCTTCGTGGATGAAGAGCAAGAACCATTATTCGGAAAAAATCTATTCTCCCTTCGTGGAGAGAAATGGCGGCAGGTACGAGCTTTATTAAGCCCAGCCTTTACATCCAGCAAAATGAAAAGCATGTTTAAATTAATGTCGGATTATGGTGGCGACTTTGCTAATTACTTGGCGCAATTGCCACCGGAACAGAAGATAATGCAAATGAAAGACGTTTTTACTAGATATACTAATGACGTGATTGCTACTTGCGCTTTTGGCGTCAGTGTTGATTCGATGAGAAACCCGAAGAACGAATTCTATGTATACGGCAAAGAAGTGACTACTTTATTTACTAATAGTTTCCTCTTAATAAAGGTATTCATATTTAGAAGCTTGCCTTGGCTAGCACGATTAATCAACTTGAAGTTCATTCCTCCAAAAATAGCAGATTTCTTCCGAAACATCATAGAAAACACCATAAAAACTCGGGATGAGAATGGTATCGTCCGTCCTGACATGTTGCAGTTGATGATGGAAAACAGGGGTAAAGAGGGCAAGGCAGAATTGACTGTTAACGATATGGTAGCACAGGCATTCACCTTTTTTCTCGGTGGCTTCGATGGTACTGCAATGCTAATGTGCTTTGCCGCTCATGAAATCGCAGTAAACCAAGATGTTCAAGAAAAACTTCAAAATGAAATCGACCAGGTCTTGGAAGAAATGAATGGACAAGCGCCTTACGAAGCGATTAATGCCATGGAATATTTAGATGCTGTGATCAACGAAGCTCTTAGAATGTATCCGGTGGCTATAATAATGGACAGATTATGCATGAAAGATTTCGAGCTGCCGCCGACATTACCAGGATTGAAACCATTTACTATAAAGAAAGGACAAGCCATATGGGTACCGTTGTATGGACTTCATCATGATCCCAATTATTTTGAGGAGCCGGAGAAGTTTGATCCCGAGCGGTTTTGTGGTGAACGAAAAAAGAACAGTCTTAATTGCGGAGCCTATCTTCCTTTTGGTCTTGGTCCCAGGATGTGCATAGGTAACAGATTCGCGTTGCTGGAGACAAAGGTTCTACTTTTTCATTTACTGGCCCGTTGCGATTTGAAAGCCTGTGAGAAGACATCAATTCCACTCAAACTCGCTAAAGATGGCTTCAATATGAGGCCTGAAGGTGGTTTCTGGCTAAAGGTGTTACCAAGGGAGAATATGTATCAAACTCTTGCAACTAATCTTGCCAATCAAACACGCTAGATGTAAGAACATTTTAATATTTTTTTATAACATTTTGAAAATTTGAAGATAAGAAAAATATTTCATTATAAACAAACAATTCCTGTTGGTTTTTTTAATTAATAACTTGATATTAATTTAAAAGAAAATAATATTCAATACGTAAAATTGTTTAAGTTTTTCAAAATATATGATGCAGAACCTTATAATTAAAAAATTTAATATTCAAACATCTTTCTAATATAATATAATAAAATAAAATAAGATTTACAAAAATAGAAGATTGTCTAAAATATGTTTATATATTTTTGTATAACATAATGTTGTTTAAATTTCAGATAAAATGGAAAATAATGAATCAAAAAGAACACGAAAGAAGACATTTCTTCTTTAATTATCCGGCAAGAAGATGCTTATATTGGTGCAAGTTCAAGAAATAACAATATTCTTGCATTAGAAATACTTCTAACACATTAAACACTCACATTGCCTTTTAGAATTTTTTCAGAAAATGACAAAAGGAAAGAGCATGAAAGAGATTGACAGATTGAATACTATTTCTTATCTTGTTATCGTTTAATTTGTTTTTTTTCGTGATGTATATAATTGTACAATTTATTGTTATCATAGTACTTTTCCATTGCGTTTGTAAAATTATTATAAAAAATGTTTTCATGTTTTTACATTGAGATAAAGACATATTATTCAGATAAAACGTTATTAAATATAGTGTGGCAAAGAATTACATAACGATTATATGATTAAAAGCAAAATCTATGTAGTTATACATAAAAGTACAAAAATATGATATTGATAGAATGAAGTTAAAATAAAATAGTTGTAAAGACTAGTTAATTACAAGATATTACCTTATTATGAAATGTTTTTGTGTCCATCATAAGATGTCCCTCTCGAAACAGCGTAAGTTTTACTTGAAACATTTTTCTTTAAAATGTATTGTTCAAGAGATATTTGAGGTCATCATTTAAAGTGGGACACCATGTATACGAGATGGACCAAATAAATCTATAATGGAAAAAATCTCAAAATAGAGGTTAGATACAGCAAAATGTTTCAGA
>NJRQ01000241.1:77316-117772 GCA_003063805.1 Aphaenogaster ashmeadi | reverse complement strand
TCGATTTCTTTAAAAAGTTTTCAGAAAGAAATCATATAAAATGTTATCAAAAAGTTTTAAAATCTAAAGGATTATCTAGGATCAACGCTTGCACGCGGCCAATAAAAAGACATTCTATCGGCAATTCCGACGACTCGATCTCTTCCGCAAATTATTTCAAGTCGTAGAAACATCGAACGTATCGCTATTGAAATATTTACACGTTCTCTCTCTTTCTCTCTCTCTCTCTCTCTCTCTCTCTGTGTGTGTGTGTGTGTCTCTCATCGAGCGCGTGCCGACGACGCTTCGCTTCGGTCTCGCGAGACGACATGTGAAGAGGAAAGAACGCGAAATGGATGACGGGAATTAGGTTTTCCGGAGGATATGTGACCGGCTTTTCTAGATAGTGTCTCTATACGATGTCAAAGTACCGCGGCAGCCAACTTTCTCGTAAAGCTTCTATCTGCTTTCAACGCCTTCCTGCGATACGCGACATTCCGTTATATATGTAAAAAAAAGAAACACAGGCGGGCGCTTTCCCACGTCGTAATTACGAGCGGTATGTGGAAACCAATCCAATGAATCCGGATCTAGGTTATTAACCGTTGAATGGCGACAAAAAATTCTATTTCCCTAGAATGAGAGAAAATTGTTGACGAAAAAAACGAATGTTCAAAATATATTCTGTTTATCTGATCCCATCTCTTGAATAAACTAATAAAGTATTTAGTGCAAAACAGTTTTAGTTGCGTAGTTTTTGTTTAGATAGTTAGCAATGCTTTCAGGACGTTTCATTTATATGAAAAATGCAATGGCATTACCTATCTGGCGTCGCATCGTTTATTAACGATTGCTGCAACAAAAGGATAAAAAATACAACGGGATTTTGCATAAAACAAATACCTAACGGTTAATCGTGCGAAAATTCATTAAAACGTTCCTTTTTAAAGGAAAAATTCGAGAGCAGGAGAAAATAACGATACGCAGTTGTCTATGTTTGAATCGAATTTCGATCTCTTTCCGGTACTGCATCAGGAATAAATAAGAGAGTGTATGTATTCGTATCTAATCTTAATCAAAGCCATTCGAAAAATAAACCGACTCGATTTTCTTTATTTTTCCTGGTTACTCGTGCAGAATCAATCCGCGATGGCGGATACTTGTTGGTCGGAGGCACGCGGTACAACGCAAAAATCGCAAACAAGCCGGGACAAAAAGCGGTGGGGAAACAACGAGCGAGCGGCGTATAGACGAGTCCGTATTGTCTATCGCAAATAACAGCGAACATCGGTATTCCCGCGATGTGTACGCGGCCCGAGCACGCGACACGCTCGATGACAAAACCGGTAGACATCCGTGAAACGAGACGAAACGACTGAGCGCGCGCGCGCAACGTACTACGCAGGGGCACGACGAGACGGGAAAATCCGAAGAATTTCCCGAAGAGCGGGTTTCCGCTGGTCGTTATATAACCGGAAAAGCTCGGCCGCGATAAAAGCGGCGTAAAAGGAATCCAGGCTGATTCCCGCGAGCGCACCGCCGTCTCCGGCGCGTTAATTGTAATGGTATTAATTACGATAATGGAGCGCCTCCCCCTCTCTCGTATCCCTCTTCCCACATCGACTCTCTCTCTCTCTCTCTCTCTCTGTTTCTTCCATTTCCGTCTCTCCTCTTCCGCGCCTATGCAGCCCTTCGCGCTCACCCTCGCTCGAGCCGTGCCGCTAGCCCCTCTTCGGCCATCTTCCACCCTTTGTTCCGTCCCTCGACTCTGGCGTCAATTAAGTGGATATTTCAAACGAAAAATTCTAATAAGCTCGTTGAAACGAGTCCGCTCCAGCTCAGCGCGGTTCCAATGGAGCTTCAACCGTCGCGGAAACAGATGGCGTCGAGGACAGCATCGCCGATAGCGACTTTTTTTTTCTCACCCCCAATGGCGCCGCTTCGTCCTCCTCTCGGCGTCCGGCGTCGCGATGTGATGCGACACGATGTGAGGCGAAGCGAAGCGTCGCGAGTACCGGTGGTTCGAGTACGTTCGATCGGTCGAGGATCCTCGAGAGAGTAGCTCAACGCCGGTGGAGCCTCAGTGAGATCTATCGACGGCGAGGGAATGATGAGGGCGAAAAGAAGGAAGCGGAGACGTAGGTACGACACACACAGACAGATGCGTTTTCGAAAAGGCGGAGCACCGAGAGCTTTGTCTCGGCCGGGCTTCAAACACTTTTGTTCCCACTCCTGTTCCTTTGTTCCCGAGTAGTGTTATTTGACGTCCGTAAATGAATATACGGGGAACGTGCAGGATAGTATGGGACTCGTGTATTTTAGATGGCCTTTGTAGCTTCTCGAATACACTTGTCGATACGGCGTATCGCCGGATGCGTCCCGACTGGAGATTCTCTGACGAGTTCAAAGTCGATTTTGCTTTAGCAAACATTCGATGGGAGATCACGCAGCGCAGCTCCTCAATTTGCATTAGATATGCTTCAATTAAGTCTCGAGTTTTCCGATATAGCCTCGGTATAGTTACTTATTTGCATGAGAATATTGAGATAGATATTGAAAGAGTCATACGGCGATGTATTCATTTAGATATAATCTTGCGAGAAAAATTTACATAATTCCTCGATATATACGTACCCCTAATACCTATGTACGACTGCACCGGGAGTAAAAAAGTCTACAAGTGTGTGTGGTTGAACTGATCCATGTAGTCATGAACGCGTATGTATAACGGTTTTTTCAGCGAGCTACTTTGCCCGGCTTCTGTTATAAATGTAATGAATTACATTTATTATTAATATCCATAATTTTTGTCTCGCAGTAGTTTTATAAATAATGTATAAGTTTAACATATTCTTTGTTATAAATGTAAAATACATTTATAACAGAGAATATGTTAAACTTATACATTATTTATAAAACTGCGAGACAAAAATTACGGATATTATACTTAAAATGAAAGTTTATGACTGTTTAAATTTTAAAACTTTTTTAAGAAAAGGGACTCGATAACTAGACCAAAACATCTCTTAAAGTCGTTTGTACAGATATGTACAAACATAATATACCTCGACTAAATTTCATATTTAAGTAATAAAAATTGTGCTAATTATTACAGAACTAGATTACGTAACAGTCAAAGTTTCATTTAACTGGTAACTTTTCTTGTCCGAAGACCGTTGAAAGGAGATTTCGTCGCTCGTGGTATACGATCGTGGACTCTTACATTAATTCATATGCTGAGAAATTAATTATTCCGCCCGGATTATAGATGTCCTCCGCGTGGAATTATGCTATTTCCTTGCTGACGGGACTTATTGAAAATAGTATCACGATCATTAAAACAGGGGACGACGAGCCACGATGCTGGATGATAAAGCGGGATTAACCGTGCGCAGAAGTTAATTTAATGCACTCGTCATTATTACCGTAATCTCATATATCGTTAATAGAAATTTAACATTTAGTATTGTCGACGTGGAGTCGTCCTGTTTATTCATAAGTATGGCATATTTCATATCTTCATCATAAACTTTCCCGAGTATAAAAATAACATATCAGGTATCCAGACATGCTTTTCTTCTCGAATACATTAAACCAGTAAATATATATCACTAAATGGAATGATTATGGACATGTAGTTACGAAATATTCTTTTAATCCGATAATACTAAAAGATTGTTTTATCGAGTTCCATGTAGCTTTGAAAAATATCAAAAGCAGTGATAATAATTAAATTCTAATGCATACAAATATAAAGCACAAATATGATTATTTTTATAATAAACGTAAATGAAAGAAAAACCTGTCAGGTACTCTCACATAACAAAACAAATAGATAAACTTTTTTTTTTACATAATTTTAATTGCGTATGTGTATATATGTGTATATATGTATGTATCAGTAATATGTGTATACATGTGTATACATGTGTATACATGTGTATCAGAATTATAAAACTCTACTGTTTGAGTTAGATTGTATTGCAAATGTGGTCTGTCTCGTAAGTGGCTTTGATAAAGAATATTGTGAGAATTTATTAATAATTGAGAAAGAGAAAGGGAGAGAAAAAGAATTAATTAATAGTTGAGAGAGAGAGAGAGAGAGAGAGAGAGAGAGAGAGAGAGAGAGAGAGAGAGAATTAATTAATTTTGTATATTTTATATTTGCAGATCAAGATTGCAGAACCAATGTATTTTGTTTGTTATTTCCAAGATTTGTATTAAAAAATAGATTATAAATCTAAAAAAATCTACAGTAATCTTTACAAGTAGATTTTGGAAAAGTTACCAACTGCAAAATTTTAGAGGTGTCTATTATGTTACTGTACATTTCGTGGTGTCAAATTATTTAATCAGAGAGGAGAAAGAGTTAAATTAACATTACAAAACTATAAATGCACTTTTTTACAATCGCAATTATTTTATATTATTTGAATATTGCAAAAAATAGTATTTTATTGTATTTAAGGACATTTATAATGAATCGTCTTCTTGACATAAATGAAACTTCCAAAGATAATATTCCATCCATAAAATATTCTCTTTATAGTAGATTAATTCGGTTTTCTTTTTTTATGGGATTTTTTTAAATGAAATTCTATGCGAACTAATTATATATTTAATGTTTAATAAGATGAACTCAAACGGTAATTAAAAAAAGCTTTCTTTATATACGCTAGTCGGACTCTTCTAAAGAACATAATAAGTTCTTTTTTTTATATATTTGCTTTTTACTATACTTTATCAGTATGTAAAAAATATACTCTTTTTTTAATCAGTTAATTCATTCTCTCAAATGAGTTATGCGCAAATTGATATATTCTGTTTGTATTACTTTGTTAACTTTTATAATGTTTGATATTTCATAATTTTGAAAAATTCTCAATCCTTTTCAATCTTTCACTGCATTGTAAAATAATATAAATTTTAATATATTTACAGAGCGGAGAAACAATTACACTGTATGAATAACATACGCGGTGAATAAAATGTAAAACGCGTACAAAATGCATTTTATCACATAATTTACTATTTAATTCATTAACTAATATTATATATTAATTCATTAAATACATTGTATTTTGACACATTGACCCAAATATAACGAGAATGATGTAATGTTTCACTTATAAAACATATTATATAAAAGAATATTGTTTCGCTCTTTTTGCTATTCTGCTCTCTGACAAAGACGCGGCCGCAGTTAAGAAACATACCGTATGTACAAAGAAAGTAAATTCTCCTTGAAAGTGTGTAGAAGATTCCGATGCTGGCGATGTTCCAGTTTTTAGAAATTAGTAACGGTCCGGAAACACTTGGAAGTAGATATAGTGGGCGGAAGTGTAGACAACAACGGATAATAATGGCGAAGTTGGTTACGTCGTGGCTTCGCGGGTGCGCCGCAAGAAGCGTAGTCGTCCTTCTCTATCCAGACTTTAGAAAAAGGTCAACACCCTTGATCATGATGAAAGTTCCGCCGCCGGGAAGTTCCCGGAAGAAATAACGTATATATGATTGTGCTCGCAGCTTGATCTTTATAAAAGACGCGCATTTGCTACCATATTGCCGTCAGAACCAGAAAACTGGAATTGACGTTACGCAACTTTTATGGGAACGCATCTGGAATTGTACACTTAATCAACGATTTACTTTTTTTTTTACGAAAATTCCATTAAAGGATAATAAAACTGGTTAGCTTTCTGTTAGCTTTCACTGGATTATTTTTTAATATGTATATCAAATTCTCGATAGAATGACGGATTAATGTACCCAGGTAACAGAGAAGAATGCAACAAGCATTCCACATTCCAGCAACTAAGAAAGCTACAATCGGTCTCCCTACGTTCCTCAGTGCTAGCAAGTAATAATCAACATTCAACAGTAACAAAGTAAAAAAGATCTTTGATGAGAAAGCTTGTTTGCTCCTACAGTATCTAAATTGGACCCGAATACTGTTTCTCGCGCGCGATTGCCTTAGTTACCTTATATTAGTAAAAATGTAGCCAACCTTTATTGTTTTCTACAAGTGTTAGAAATTATATACATACGGCAGCCGTATGTTATATAATTTCGTGTTTATTACGCATATGTCGAGACACGGTCGACGGATGAGGTAACAGTTCTTTTGCAAACATTTTCCCTTGAATTGCAGCACAATTAATTAGAACTTGAGTGAACGCTATAAAACCGTCTCCAGATATGGTTTCAAAAGAGCGCAAATCACGGCCACAAAACTCTACACACTTTTGTAGCACTATTTCCTTAATATTTTTTGGAATAATTGCATTTTGCAAATTTTCTTGATCGTTTTTAGCGGCGCAGTTATGACGTGAAATATGCGATGACCCTGATTTATGCCCATTGTAGCAATGAACTTCACCACAATCATTGCACTGTACAAAATCCATCTGTTTACCTTCATTATCAACAATGAAACGAAATTTTTTCCACTTGATAATGAACTGCACGGCGCGATAGTTTTATATTCTCCGTTGGAAATTTTATCTTTTACTTCAATTTTTCGTTTTCTAGCGGATCGTCGCTTTTTAGTAATATCTTGTTGCGAAGAGCTTGCCATTTTCAACACAAATGATTGTATGAGAAGCTATTTACTTACAAATAATAGTGACAAACGTTATTTGGGAAATGTATTATGATTTCAAGAAACTTATTCTGTGAATATAACTACAAAGCTTATTTGTACACTGTCGGTCATTGATTCGTTCCCTGAGATAAAGGTGATACATATACATATACATTTAGAACACACACAAACTTCTATGTACCCCCCTTACCTCAGGGAACGAATCATTGACACGCACCGTACATAGCAATATAATATTTACTCGAGCGGGCCGCGCAGGCTGAGCTTCGCGGGCCCGTTTACTCGAGCGGGCCGCGCAGGCTGGGCTTCGCGGGCCCATTTACTCGAGCGGGCCGCGCAGGCTGGGCTTCGCGGGCTCATGCATCTCAGGACTTTGAGCCCTTGCACGGCTGGTTTGCAGGATTCTGATACGGCTATCGGATTTATACAGGGTGTTCAACATAACGGTCTGCACGATTTTTGAGACGCTTCCGACAGTTTAAAAAGAAGGTTGTACGGTGAAAATTTATCTATTTCATGCAAGTTACAACCTCCAATTAAAAAAATTATTTAAAAAAATTTTTTTCATAAAAAAGTTAACTTCACTTTGAATTTTTTTAATGGCACCATGCTGTTTTTTTTTCATAATATTGTAGGGGACTTTAAGACGAATTCAACGCACTATCACAAATGTCATTTTTATTGATATTTAATATCAAATTTGATATCAAAGTTTGCAGTATTATACAATAAAGAAAAATTGTAACTTATGTAAGCATTTGTTCAAATTGTTTACCTTCTTCTGCAACACAAAGTTCTGCTCTTTTTAACAAATTACTATGCGCGTAGCAGTAGACTATTTGGATCCAAAGTTGCACAAGCTGTACTTATCCTTTCTCGAAGGTCTTGAATATTATTAATTGGTGTTTGATATATACAATAGATTGCAGATATCCCCACAAGAAAAAATCCATCGGAGATAAATCCGATGAACGAGCCGGCCATACGTACTTATAACACAATTTTCAAAGGTATCCTGAAGATAATTTTGAACTATTCGTGCATTATGGGCTGGGCAAGCAAGAAAATACTGATAATCACTCATGATGATGGATATTATGTGTTTACAATACGAAAGATGTCCTAGACAACTTTCAGTGTTTGTGTTTTCATTTCTAGTCAGAGCTTATAAGTACTGCTATTCAAAATAATGCAAATTTGATATTAAATATCAATAAAAATGACATTTGTGATAGTGCGTTGAATTCGTCTTAAAGTCCCCTACAACATTATTAAAAAAAACAGCATGGTGCCATTTAAAAAATTCAAGGTGACGTTGATTTCTTATTTAAAAAAAATGTTTTTCCATTTTTTTTATTGGAGGTTGTAGCTTGCATGAAATAGATAAATTTTCATCTTGCAACCTTTTTTTTAAACTGTCGGAAGAGTCTCAAAAATCGTGCGGACCGTTATGTTGAGAACACCCTGTATATTCCTATCGAAATAAAAACATAAAACTCTGAAAAGTCGTATACTGTAGGATGCAATAGTGTACTTGGAGAAGGAAATTATTGATACACTTATCGTAGAAGAATTAAAGAAACTTTGTCGTATACACACGAAGTAGAGAAACGGGTAGAGTCTTTGTGTTTACTTTACCGTGCACGAAAAATTTAAAAATATTATTCATCTACTGGTTGCGCTTCCTACTTTTGCTACCTGGGGTGTAGAATACATAAAATAATACTTTTTACATTCCTCTATTTCTTTCATTTCTTTTTCGAAATGAAAGAATTTCCTTCTTGGCAACTTTGTCGACCTGTTCGATTCGGTATCGGTCGCATGAGGAGTGCTGAGATCTTCCTGGTCCGCGAAGACCACTCCGTTTCTCGGGTTGTAACTCGGACGAAAGGCGCAATTAACCCTGGGCGCAATAATCGACGGCGCTCTCAACCGCGAGAGTTACGTCGCATCGACAAAAATACGTAAACGGTTCGCCGCGCGAGAAAGGAAGCCCATTAGCGCTCGTGCGAGAACGAAGTGGTCGTTCATTCATGAACTCGGGGGCGGCCATGGCGTCGTAGCCGCCGCTACGCTATGTACTACGCTCTCCTCTGGTATTATCGCTACCACCACCACCACCACCACCCTCGCTACTACCCTCGTTCTACTACGCCACTACCACTTTTACACATCGCCAACGCCACCGCCATCACCACCACCACCACCACCACCATCACCACCACCACCGGCACTGCCACCCTCGGTGCACCAACGTCGGTTACGTGTTCTACCACAAACCAGGTACCAGCATCGCCACCGCCGCGGCGCGACGTGCCGAGCATCGCGTTCCTGGCGTTCTTACGCGAGGAGCTTCGGATACTACCCCCGATGCGACGGCCGCCCTTTTAGCCGATGCACTTCTATCGCCGAACGCCTTGACATTGGGACCACCGACGCGAATACTCCGTCCGCGTATCGCGACTATCCCGTGGGTTCCCGGCCGGAGCTGTATGTCGGAAATGTCGAGCGAATTCGTCGAACAGATCGCCGAATGCCTAATCCTCCAGCATGCCTAAGAACATCCGAGCTGGATGACGTGCATTCGAAGATTATTCGTATTGTCGATTGAGCATATTGGATTCGTATTGTGGTTGATCTACAGTATAAAAAGTTAGCAAGAGAGTTCTTATTTTTCTTCTCTTTTTGGAATTTTGTCATATATATATATTTTCCAATTTCAGATTAAAGTATTATGCAAACCTTTTGTAAGTAGATTGTTACACAAATAAATGTTTCCTTTTGAACATTCCCCTTATTATAATTCTAGATATATATTCTGATTATCCTAAAATATCATTGGTTACGAATAAGATTCAAAATGTAGTTGGTTCCAAACAAAATTTAAAAAAACCTTCATTCTAGATATTTTTATTTCTCAGATTCTATGACCTCTTTTATGACAATCTGTCTCCAACGAAAATTCTGCCAATTGAATTTTATTCCAATAATAAAACGGTTACCTTGTTTTTTTTTCTCATGTACAAGAATAATTCAGTATCGTTCTACATTTCAAATAATTTTGGTGTTAATAATAATTGTTTTTGCCAGATCAAGCGCATGCTGTATGGATAAATAAAACATGAAAATCATTTATCTCAATTATCGCAATCACGACAGCAAGCACGTTAATAGCTTGAGGTTATTTCCCATGTTCAGCCAAAATTCACGCTAATTAGGAGCTTCCCTTCCAGGGAAAGGCAGGAAATCAGCTCTCAATTTTGATAATGGATCTGACATTTGCAGGAGCGATAGCGGCAATTACTCTAATTTCATAAATATACTCTCACACATTTAAGCATAAAACATAAATGTAATCTTTTATTTCTTTAAATACGTTATTTCGTTATGATATTTTATCGTGACGAAAACGTAATATTAGCAATCATTATTTTCAATTCGCGTTTAATCCTTTGATCGATGATTTTTAATTCGCTACACGAAGATGATATACAAAAAATTACTTTTCGATAAAACCTCCGTAAAAATCTTCATTAATGTATCTTTTTATCACAATAGATTGTAGTAATACGAATGACAAAAGCAAACGTTCGCTTTACGAGTCTTTGTCGGCCGATGCATCTCGAGAAATATGATTAAACTTTCTTGGCTCTTATACGAAAATCAATGAAAAACATTACCGTCGCTTGCTCAGCGTTGCTTCCGGTTATCCCGACGGCTTTAAGGTCAACGCGCATACTATGGTCCTTGACACTGAAACAACACGAAACTTCGGCAACTTGTGGGCAAGTTTGCGAGATTTCCGTACGTTATTCTGGAACGAGGGGAATGTATCCAATTAAAGCGACGAACGAAACTTTGAACGTTTCAGCTTGTAAACTGTTTTGGTCCGCGTTTCCTTCGTTAAACGTTACTTATAGCCAAATGGTGGAAACAAACTTCCAACATTTGTAGAAAGTGTCAGTCGTTGATGACAGCATATACAAAAATAGAGGCATCAGTGAGTGACAAGAGTGAGTTAACTGATGCTTATTTTTATATAACGTAATTATATATTTATTCAAAAATATGAGATATTATCAGACTTTAATTTTAAAATACAGAATTAGAATAATCATTGAAGTAATGAAAGCATTATTCACTGACGATTACGTTACTTTAATAATTTCCCTTGCTAATTTTAAATAGCACGATTTTTATATCGATATCGAAAACGAAGCACTCGCTGCTTCTAAGTTAACGATAAAAATATAACCGCTTAAAAAATTAATCAACATTCTTTAAAGCCGATTACTCATTGTTACAATCTACAATCTTCAGAGTTAGCTACACCAAAATTCTATTCAATTCAATGAATCGCTAACCCTCGCGACGAACGGCCGACAAAAGGCGGTTTTCGCGATCCTCGGTCCGTTGCTCCCGAATAAAAACTCGCGATCGGTGACATTCGAACCGGTGGCGATCCTGAAAATTGCCGATTTATTTCCTACGCGATAACGCGCGAAACTGACCGATCCTTTCAAGGCTAGTGGTGATGATTATAGGGGATGGTGACGGCGACGGCGGCGTGGAGAACAGAAGTTACAAAGGTATTCTCACCCCCGAAGCAAACAACTCTCTCGCCGCTTCCGCCGGAGCCTCGGACCGTAAACACACGTCGGTGGCTGGTCGCGTACTGAAGTTTCCACCAACGGTGGATCCAGCATCCCCGACCGGGGTGAGAGAGAGAGAGAGAGAGAGAGGATCCCGCCGCACACCGGCGTTCGACCCCACCGCCCCACTCGCCACCTACCACCGACGCGGACACCCTTTAACCCTCCTCCATTCGGCGCCCTCCGTCCTCCGGGCCGTCACTCGAAACCGTCACCGTCACCCCATACGAACCACTACCGACTCCGTGCGCAACCCCTCCACCGTAACACCTGGACGCAGGGGGAGGACGCGAAGATAGGATATACTTGGCATCTCTCTTGGTATCTCATATTGTTAACCCAGAGACGATCGAAACTGAACACGTCCGGCTATTTTTTCTCCTCAGTGTATCCAGATACATAATTGGAAAATTTGTGTTAAATTTAACACATTTCACGTGTCCCAAACGGTCCGCTCAAATTTTTGTATTAATTTAACACAAGATGAATATGTTAGAAAGTAACACAGATATTATGTAAAAATTAACATAAAAAATGTAACACTTTAACATAATTTGGAAACAAATTGTGAAAGCATATTTCTATGGTAAAATTAACATTTATAATATGTTCAATTAACACGTACATTTTATTCATTTATCTTAGGATTTACGTTTTAAAATTACATTATTTTTATGTTATTTGTTTACTACTCACATAAATTGTGTTATTTTAGCACTAAGAAATGTTGAATATCAATTGAACACAAAATGTTCAAATAACATAATCACATTATGTTAAATTAACACTCGAATATGTTAAAAATTCAACACAAAAATTTTAACAAGGACCGGTTTTAACACAAGTACAACATGTTTTTTACTGTGTATGAATATAATTTTACGCAAAGAAGCTCGTTCTGTGAAATCAATCGTGATAATTGCGACACGGAATAAATGAGACTGTGGGTTTTCAATGTCGAAACCGATAACTGTTGTAAAAATATTGAGAGCAGTAATTATTTTTCCAGCAGATATCACAAATCATTAAAAAGACGTAATCATTTAATTAGAAATAAATACTTGCTTAATCTCTGCGTATATAATTTTTTTCTTTATAGTGCTGTATTAATGAAACACAAAAAGAGATAATATTTTTCAATATTAACACTAGATCTACTGACGATTAATTTCTATTATTTAAATACATTATATATCGCTCATTTGCTATAACAACGACATAACTCAAAAATTGTCATTTTTTAGTTGTTTGCAAAAAAAGAATGGATCTTTGGAGTTCTTATTACTGGTAGAACGATGTGTAACCGAACTTTTAAAATTAAAAAGAGAAATGAGAAAAGAGAATTTTGCACCAAGAATGTCATAAGTCAAAAAGGGTTACTTTTAAGAGAATTCATTTTTATATAGGTGAGAATTCACTTCTGAATGAAGAGTTAATACTACTTTCATTCCTTTATAATATAATCAGTTATTATACCAAAATCGCATTTAAAAATGATATTTTAATGATTCTAATGATTCAAAGTTTTAATGATTCAAAACATTCAAACTTATTTTCATCTTGAAAACTTTGTGCTTTGAATTACATCGTTGTAGCAAATGAGCGATATATATTTTTTAAAAGAAGGGATGAAAGGGAAAAGTAAATTGATCAATTTAATTGTTTACAAATTGCAATAAAAGTCATGGAAAATTTCAGAAAATTTTGTTATAAATTTGAGAAAATAAAAAAAATTACAAACTCGTCATTTTGATTACTTTGGTAGTCCTAATGTTAATCAACTTTTATTGTTCACATAAACGTATCTTAACCTTGGCTATAAATAAAAGAAATTAATGCTAGAAGTGGTAGAATCAGACATATTTTGAAACGTAAGATTAGGTTCTTCATAGAACGCATTGAACAATTTTGTCAAGAACTATCCGAGGAGCCAAGAGAAAGAGAGAGTGATTTCATTCTAGATCTTGAACCGCGGATAGCACTAAACACTTTTCTCTCATATAGCTCGACTGGCTCCAAAACCACCTCCGTTCTTACGAGTATTTTCGTTCTTATAAAAGTAATCGTTTGGCCGGCAAACCCCCGCCGACGTGCCGAAAAAAAGTCGGTGAAACTCTCCAAAGTTTTCTACCTTCGTTCAGCAATATATTTCATTGTCGACGGCCATATAAATTCTAAGAGATTTCGCGCGATGTAAGGTTTAGCTTGTGATTTAGGAAACGTTCCGGGCGCGCGGCCGCTTTCAGGAGAGATCAAATCCCCGGGAATCAACGGTTCTCGGACTTTGAGGCTCTCGAAAGTCCCTCGCGATTTAGAAAAGTTTTCAAGCTGCCGAAAGTTTTTGTATCACTTACTTTTCTCCGAAACTCAGAGCCCCTCCGCGTACTTCCGAATCTCCTTTCGCAAATGCGTATCACGTACGTTCGTATGAATATCGGGCCGACATATAATAGTCCCGTATTTGGATAACACAAGAATTATGTGAGATCAGGCATTTCGCCGGAAGACTGCATGACACAGCAATATATACGAATATGTTTAGCGACTGACATATCTCATTCTCCATTCAGAATTTAACAGAAATATTGGTTTTTTACTTCAGATGTATGTACGTTTATTTTTTTCTCGCAAACGGCCGTGTAAGTTCTGATTCGCAACTAGTATCCATAATCGATATCGTAGAATGCAAGCGTTCCCAAGTGTTTTATGGATTGTAACAATAGTTTATTGCATTATTTTTTATGCATTACTGACAATATTTTTGCTTCAATATTTTTGTTAATAAAAGCGACTAAAGTAGCGATGATACATAAAAGCTTTATTATGCAATTTGTTCGTGTTTACGAAATATTGCAATATAGGTTTAAATTAAGTATTTATATTTTTATTAAATGATTTTTATTTAATTTGAAAGTATCTCGTATATAAAATAAAAAATATCTGCAATATTTAATCGATTAAAATTTCAGAGTAACATTTATCAACTTGACCCTTCATCAAATATTGAAAAACTACCTCGCTTTTCGATAAATAAACATGCCTAAAAGCTTCGACATATGTTCCTATTTGTCTTTTTACTCTGTAAACTCAAGTATCGTAAATGTATGTGAAAATATGTATAAATCGGGACTGGCATTAGTATAAGCTCGTAAATCATGTCAAGTAGGATAAGTTAGAAGCATAAAGAAGTTCTTGGGAAAAGCTTGAAAAGCTTTGTTGTTAAATCCATGGATCATCAAGTGGTTGAACCTCCCATATGCACGGATCTTTTATGTTATGTTAAGATACTTTAAGATATAATAAGATACTTTAAATATTAATATACAATTGCGCCAAAATCAAGCATAATTGATTATAACACGTAAACTGTATTTCCGTATTAGACTGGCAAATATGCTTACAATTTATAATGTGAGAAACATCTATATATCTAGACGAAATATCTGTGCGAAATTTATTATCTATAAAAAATGTGTGATTCGGCATTTTTAGTATAGATACCATTTATGATGCCGAGTCATTTTTATTTTTGGAATACTTATAGCGAGCTCCACAATTAGTTGCTATAAAACACATTGTCAATAAGCATGCATATATTATTGACTTTTTTTGAATTATTAGTCTATTTTACCAAAATAGAGACTAATAATTCAAAATTAACTTTTGTTTTTTCGTTACTAAAACGTTTCATAAATCACATGTTTCGAAAGAAAATTTAGATAGTATTAAAGTACAATTTTATTTCTATTTTATTTCTAATTAACAAAAAAACTTGAGCTTACGAATGTTTAATTAATTAAAATAACACAATTCTACACATTGAAACGTGTTTAGATATTATAATATTATTAAATATTCTATCAAATTAATCATTAATTACTATTAAATCAAATGAATTTGGCGATGGAGCGGAAAGTTCTATTATACGGATTTAATTTTAAGTCCCGTAATGATTTGTAATTCACGTCAGAATTCAAAATAAAATTCTATTTATAATTTCGTATGCCGTGTATATTGACGTATATGGATATTTTAATATTTTATGCGTGCGTGTGTGTGTAGATATTCTGATTTTTCATATGATATATAGTGCATAACACTATAAATAGAATTTTATTTTAAATTCCGAAGCGAGTTATAGAAAATCTAAAGTGGACGTTAAGCCCACTTATGAACTATAATTGATTAGAATTCAAAATAGAATTTTATTCATGATTTTATGTGACATGTGACACGAACAATTTAATTTAAAGAATCAGAAATATACACATATACAATATATATATATATATAATTATAATATATAATACACGATAAAATTATAAATAAATAGAATTCTTTTGTGCGAAATCTGATGCAAGTTACACAACATTTAAAGTGTGTTAGATTAAAGAATAAGAATGAAAAGGAGACTTAAAAAAATAAAGGGCTTCTTATCTAGAATATTAGAAAAATGACATTTTTACATAGACAGTATGATGTAAACAACGTATATGTATTTTATTTTTCAGATAAATATCTCAACATTGAACATTGACTAATGTATATGTATAAGTACATCGTTTACTCGTTTACGTCGCAGTGGTAGTCCGATATTCGTTAATATGTTATATATACTTCTCTACCTATATCACTGGTCTACGGGTCTGTTACAAACTATCTGATCGCTTAATGTCGATTATACGCAATAATGATTTTTATCCCTTACGTAATATCTTTATCATCCCTGTATGCATTTATTTATTTTACTCGCAATAATCTGTCTCTTATCTACCGTCGTGGATCGTCGTTGTAATCGCGTCGACGATCGTTACATCGTATATGTAACGTTTACCTACTAATGAACTATTTTTATCACAATTACGGTATTATTATTTAAAGCCGTTAGAGCGCCGGGCGAACTTTGCCGGAACACTTTGATGATCCGTTTGTTTCTGTACGAGAATAATTATTGAAGATAACAGTTTACACACTCGTCTAACGGGACGTTATCCCTCACGAAATTTACTTTCGATTATCCTTAACGAAAATTTTATCGCAAGATTATTTAACGAAGCGTTAGCGATTGAATTAAATTTCCTTTATCAAAAATATCAAACATCTATAATAATAAAGCAATAAAATTTTTATCTTGAGTTAATATTGTAAACTTCATATTAGCTCGATTTTGATTAAATTTATATCAAATTAATATTATTTATATCAGATAAATTCAACTTAATTTAATTAAGTTTCACTGAATAGTTACATAGACGCTTTTTTTAACATTAAAAGTAAAGAAATCATAATAAATAGCTAGTCGCAAATTTTCGTTACGGACAAGTTTTCCTCGATTGCAAATTTCTTGAAAGATACATTTTATTAATAATATATCTATCACCTTCACATTATCTTTCTTCGAGATAACTTGTATTGTATTACGAGAAGCATCGTCTTGTGGTCATATAATATTAACATCCATAACATTTTCCTCGTTGTTTTTATATTTCACCTTCGAATCTGCTTCTGGTATTGCTTTAAATATCTCTTTCGCATACATATTAATCAACGAAATCGGCATCAAAGTTCCCGTCTCTGCGAGTTTGCCGAATCGCTGGCGCCCGATCGGCAAGCGCAATATCTAACGTTCGTTTTGGATCACTTTCTTGGCGCTTTTCGACAAACTCTATATATCTAATTAATTAACAGTATTCGCTTATTGCTGCTGTTTCGTGCATTGACTTGAAGGTGACGCCTCTCTGAGAACGAACCAAGCTGCGTGTCGCGCGGTAATCCTTGAACTAACTGATCGAAATCATGAGATATTAGATATAAATTAAAGACATATATATCAGTTTACAAATATGTTAGTTAAAAAAAAGTTTACCGTAGAAACATACACGTAGCGCAGTTAGAATATCCTAGTCCCCGAAGACAAATCTTTTCGTTCTTTCCTACGTTCTATCTGCCTATTGTAATATTTACAAGAGACAGACAGTTCTCTTACTTTAGCTGCTTTGTTTTCGTAAAATAAATTACGAAAGCTAAGAAAAAGAACGAAAATAAATAGAGGAACCGAAAATCCGGGATCGAACGGAAATAAAGATAGGCGTAGAAACAAAATAATCCATGGATTTATTAAAAATAACACAGAAGTTCGAAATGACACAACAAATCAGAACAATAAGCCGCGCTAACGGATTAAGACGTCTGACATTATTATAGCGTATCACAATCGCGGGAATATTGCTCGAAGATCGGGCAGTGACACGCCTGCCGATCTCGATCTTCGAAGTTCCCTCGACGATATTGCCAACGGTTCCAAGGAAAGCTTCGCGTCACGTGGATCACGATTTTCGATCGCTGTCGGAATAACTCTTTCGAGACATTCGCGCGTGAATATGCTCTTATGCACACTTCTCTACTTATTACTCTATTATTGCATAAATATATTTCACTAGCCGCTCAGCGGTACATTTTTCATCGCAATCTATCGTTACTCTACGAATTATAATGCATATAAATTGCATTCACCTTTCACCACTTATCTAACTAGAGCAATCCCTGAAAAAGCGTTGAAAGTGAAACGTATATCACATAATTTGTCGGATGAATAGTCTCCCGTTTTAATTTCTGGAACGATTGAAAAGTGACGCCCGTAATGTCTTTTCAGGGATTCCTTCAAGTGTCGAAGAGTATTAAATTAAAGCGATTTAAAAATAAAGATCCCGCTAGACATACCGTTTTTGTAAATAATTTATAATTTTCGCAATTAGAATTTCTGTTAAGCCGTTAAACCAAATTGATGAATACCTAGTGCAAATTAAAGGTACTACCACGTGACGCTACTTTTCCTGGCGAATAGTTTCTGTGGAAATGTCTCTTTAGAAACTGTTGAAATCGCGTGCACAAAGTTTTCCGATAAATTCCTAATTCTTTAAAAGAAATCTTCCAATAACGATATTATGGCTGTGTCGCAGTTTCTCAAAGAATTCCCAGAAACTTGTTCGCCGATGCTATGAGTATGAAATAGTCTAGACGAGGGCTCCAACCCTAAACAGTGTAAGAAGGTTCTGACTGGACCTTACTAAACATATTATCCATTTCAAATTATTTTATCAATTAATTTTCATCTTCCTGTATTCATATAAACACTGATAAACACGTAAATAATATTCATATGCAAAACTTACAAATGAATATTGCAAGGGATTTACATAAATCCGTTATTACCACGTGCAAAAGGTCTGCCAGCCTTTCTTACACTCTGTAAGTAAATCATATTATTTAGGGTTAATATTGAACGAAAAAGATCCGACAAAAAAAAATATCCATCTCCAGGACGACTTACCGCCTATTATGAATCGCGCATCTAAATAAATATTAACGATCGATTTCGTCACTATCGTTTTCACAGCTTTTAGGGACTACGCGTTATCTACGGGATAAAGCGCTCGATGTGTTTTATTACACGGTAACCATAAGAGATGCGATTATCTTTGGGCAAATTGCTCGTAATTGATGTTGCGCGTGTATATAGGGGAAATCATAATGACCACCTAATGACATTCGTTGCCGATTCCTAAACTTCGTTACTTCGTTAATTCGACAAGGATGCAACGTTGATCATAATCCAGAAACATTTGCACTGCAACGATTCCTAAGTAATATAAAGCTCGAGAGCGTCGTTGCATGGAAAAAAAATTTTTGACGTTTAATTGGAAATACTAGTATCACCCATACTAAATGTAGAAGAAATGTAATATGCGAATATCCAAATGCAAATGACTGACGAACAATTTAGTAGTCGAAACAAAACGGGACTGCAAAAAATTATCCAAAGCATACAAACTACAAACTGCGGTATGCAGTCTAACTCAACCCCCTTCTCCCTCGCGATTACTTCGTCTCGTAGTAAAGCGATTAAAAACTACACCAAATCACGCAGCATCGTTCGACTTAGCGGCATCACTTTCCCTACTACGCTTAGGGATGCTCACTACTCACTACAATTGAAAGAAACGAAAGCGCACGATGAATGAAACAAGTCTCCGCCAATTTTCATTCTCGATTTCCGTATTTCTTCGCTTTTGTTCATTTTACCGTTCTGACGTTCAGATTATTATACGTTCGTTGAAAAATGTACTGCCCGATATTGAAGTGTAATGAACTTGCAAGATGGAATTTGTAGATGGAATATAATCCGTAAGAGACTCGTTTGTTTCGATCATCGTGCACTTTTGCTCGGCCAAATATTTCGATTAGCGTTCACTTGTCATTTACAAAGATGCGCACGGAGCGCTGGGAATTCAAGACGCCGCTGAAAAGTTGATTAATCTCACAAAGCTCCGCCTTTCATCCGCGTACGCTGTTGCGACGAATAAAAATTGTTTTCCGTTTCGTCTTGACGAGGCCTAGTTCCCATCGCCGGGTGCGTCAGAACAATACGATCTCTCTAATTCTTAATTCGCTAGTTAAATAGATCTATTTATGCTTACGCGTACTTTATTACCTATTATTATAAGGCATGGAGTATGTTACTTGTCCAGTCAACCCTCTATCATCCCTTCCTCCCTTCTTCCTCCGCTCATTCTCTCTCGCGCTCTCTCTCTCTTTCTCTCGCTCATTTAACTCCATCGTTCGATACCCTTTTTTTTGTTTTTAAACCTACTCCGCGAGCTAAATCTATACGCGTAAATGTTGTAACGATCCCGTTCCGTTAATATTTTTCGTTGGAAATTAGTTTTTGTTTACGGTATGCTTAGTACACAAGTAAATATGCACACGCTACTCTCCCGGTGATCCGAAAAGAGAAGTGGACTCTGAAATTTCGTATCGCCTCGCATTGGCACTCTGTCTTCCTTTACGATTTACCGAAGACACTCCATTGTCTTTTGGCCAAGGTTCCGCATCTCGCACGAGTTCGTCTCGCTTAACTTTAATCAAAGTCGTTTCAAAGTCGAGATTGCGATATTCAAATTTTACGACTTGTACGTGAGGTCCATTCTCTGTTCAGAGCAACACGCTAATCGTATAGTCGTAGGCGCTTGGTAACACGAGGGGCTCCACTCCGCGGGAGAAACCCCTCCCCGCGATGCTTCACCGTTGTAATTATTTCGTTATTTTGTAATCGTATAACATTCGGTGACTATTTACAAGCTCGTTTCTCTACTCTGGGGTGACTACGTGAGCGATCGAAGAGTTTAAAACACTACGATGTACCTCTACTGTGTCTTTCGCATGCTCAGTATGTAACGCATGTGTAAGCATGAATGCAAACCCGCGATATCACCATATCGCGAAATTGATAAAGAAAAACGCTTGCGCTTTACGAAAAAAAAAAATACAAAAAGAATAGAAGTCCTAATTAGCGAAATAAAACATACTACAGAGTAAACAACATCGTCGAAGTGACAATATCAAACTTCGTTAAACGGTATGAAGTAAAATACGTTAATTGGAACAATGGATGCTCTCTTCACATCCCCCTATTGTTTCGTTATTTACTTTAATCGTGGTGTTTCTCGTCAAGGCGGTGTGTATAACAATAACGGCAATCAGAGTATAACATTTCTTAAATAAATTCCCAATCGGTTACCAGTGCCGTCAACGAAATTTATCCTTAACAATAGTCGGCTTGAGTAGATTCATTTCATTTCATAATTAGTTCGCAAAACAGCCCTTTGCTATGGAAATTGTCAAAAACTTTTTTCCTTCGCGCGAAAAAAATTTTTATTTTTATAATCCACGTAAAAAAAAAACAAGAAAGAAGTCTATTAATTCCAATGTCTCGCCAATGTGCAAATTCGCAAACACAAGAGCTTGCTGCGTGATTGAGCGTATACATGGATATGGGAGTATGTACGTGTTATGCGATGTGCATGCATGAATATATGTATGTATGTATGTATGTATACACACGCATCGTCACTTCGAGCGCGTTTCCGCAATAGACTGTAGTGAGTATCGTAATTAAGACCGATTCAGATTTTGCGCTTCTCCCCGAATGACATTTCTTCTCTCTCGTAACATCTAAATTAAAATACACTAATTACGTTAAATTAAATACTCTTTCCATGTACTAACCCGTATATGATTAAATGAAGAAGGAAACTAACTCATATAAACAAAATATAATTTCCCTAATAGACCTAACGATAAAAGAGAAAGCATTATCGATTGGACCTCTTAGATTATAAGTAACATTAGGCCAGCGATAAAAGGATTGCTCTTATCTTAGGCTGTTATCGATTAGTTATCGTTAAGCGAGCAGTAACAAATCACAGTACCATACTACATTTAATCCCCCTTTTTAATGAAATTTTTAATACCATTCGCTAAGAAATTTGATCGCGCTGAAATAATAATTAGTTATTAAACTCGATAATTAATTTTTTCTTTCTCTCGTTGCTGTTACTTTTCACACGGTTATTTTAAAAGCATTTTGTGCATTCCCTTGCTTTCGTTGTTAATCACGAAAGCAGACAAGCTGAACCGGGCTTAATCAGTCGGCTAATTTCGTAACTCGGTAAATCGCAATCGCATATATAACTGTTCCGCTAGGTGAGAAAGAATCGTTAAAACCTCTGTGCCTTAGAAGACAGTTTTGCACGATCACACTTGTTATCGAACTGTTTCGATATACGTGTAACGATCAGATCGACGAAAGCTGCAATCGTGCGAGAACACTTCAGTTATTTCATGTCATATAGATATCATCATTAAAATCTGCATGCATTTTCTTCGCTGTGATTCTTTTTTTTCCTTTTTTTGAAACGCTTTTATAGGCCGGCCTCTCCATGCCGCGCGCGCGCTACCTTTATAAAAATCATATATATTATATATATATATGTGTGTATATATATATATATATATATATATATATCACCAAATCAACAAATAAATATCCTAAATATATTAAATATGTGTAATATATGTAATATGCTCTCCCAACAAATAATATATAAGTTCATCTATTTCGTTAATAATATATATATTAAATATAGTAATATATATATATTACTATAATATTTATAATATATTTATATTATATTCTGTACTTATACATTTATACTATGTACTCATATATTAGGCATACTCTATGTGTGAAAGTCTACCCTTGTATCCCGGTAGGATCGGACTGGTCCGTCCGACCACGCTATTTTTTAACAACATTTCTTATTATTTTTTTTTTCTTTATAATATTGCCTTCTCACTATTTATCACCCGCCTTCACTCTGGAAGGGTGCGTTCTCTTTCATTAGAGCCACACGGATCTCCTCCTTCGCATGTGGTCGCAGCTCACAGCCAAAACCAAATAAATCCTCCTAATGTACATATATTCTTGCACAGAACCGTCCCTTCGTGTCGCGTTCTGTAATTCGCCCTTACATCTGCGCTCCTCCTCCTCTTTTTTTACGTGTTGCGCGGATCCACATTATTGCACGGAAAAGAAATGTATCACGTGCTAGATAGACTTATCTGTTAACAAGAGAACCGCGCATACACGAAGGGACGATTTTTTTTCTCAGGCAAGAACGCAGTGTAATAATCCCTCATCGCGTCTCGTTATCTCGAACTTTTTTAAAACTCTTCATTTACAATCGGATGTCTGTATTGCGAACCAGATGAATGCCCATAAAATGAACGTTTTTCTCCCTGCGCTGCTTACATTTTTCAAATGATCACGTTAGAAAGTTAAAAAACAGATAAAAAGCATAACGCGCGATGACATTGTCATTAAAATGAAAGTGGAAACTGAGGAAAAAGTTCACGATAGTGATATTGGCTGTGTTCCGATATTCACTGCCAGTACTGAAAATCTATAGTATACGTGACGTTAACTACAGATTTTCAGTACTGACAGTGGATATCGGAACGCAGCCATTGTTTCGTCTCGACAAAATCACGGACATTCAAATGCACATCCTAAATATAAGCCCGAGATTAACGACATTTTTTTCTTTTATTCTACTCGAAGTATATCAAATTTTTCGAAGCTGTTAGCCGCGATTTGTAAATATGAATAATTTGAATCACTACGAAACAACCAGCAGCTTCCAAAAATGATGCGTGTACTCGGAGTACCGATGATTTAAAATCCCATAACACGACTAATCTTGCTGCAATATAACCAAACAATCACTCATTTCCAGCCTTCTTAATTTTTTTCTACCCTCAAAACAACGCGTTTCTATTATTTTACGCGAACACTTGTCATATATTCTATTCAATATATTTATCTAACGTGCTTGTGCTTCACAAACCGCGTTTCCGGTGTATCTTTTATATCTGTAAGCATGTTAATCTCTTTCTTTGTAGAACGTACGAGAAAAACGACCGTTCCAGCCATGAAAATCTAAAAACTCTCACGGCAAAAAAAAAGAGATAAAGAATATCCTGTAACATCGTTTAAATATCGATATCGTATATCGAAAATCCGTAATATTTCCGCTCCTCTTTCGTCCTACCCTTTTAGAATTAGATCTCGATCGATGCGGCTGGCTAAACCAGCAATTAAATGTATGAGGCCGTCGCCGTTCGTAGGGTGGAATGAAATACGCCGTGAAGCGTGTGCAGAGGCATCAACTTTTCGAGACCTGCCTGCGTGGATGACGTGGGAGACGAGTCGCCTCGGTGCCCTTCTTCGTGGCTGCGCCGTGAGCGTCCGTCGACGCATTGCTTGTTACTATTATTGTTACGATAATGGCCTCGTTGAATCCGAGAGCGCTGCGACGAGTGGACCGTACTGGATGGAGGGTGCGGGAGGACGCGACGAAACTGAGGGGCGGGCTGCACCCTGCACGCACCCTGGACCCCCTCTCACTTGTCCTCGGACTCACCCCGCGGTGACGTATCCGTGTCCTGTCTATCGCTGCAATTAGATACGAAAGGAATACGAAGACAGGACCTTTAATTTTCGCACGTGGCCACATGGAAAAAAATCCCGCTTGTGCGAACGGTGGTAGAAGAACGAGACTTACCATATGTATCGTATAGACTTCATCTTGAGGGCGGTGGAGTTCTCTTTGCACTTGTACGCCAAAACCTGTTTCACGCTACTGACGTCTACTGACGGAAACCTCGACGTTACGTAAGCTGCAACAGCGGATATGTAAACCAAGTTAACACTTGAGGAAAGAAGGGATTATAGAATTGTCTGCGTTGATGAAAGGAACGTCTTCTAACGTACTCTTTGACGTACGCTTTCTTATTTCGTCGCGCACTTACATATAATGGCTTGAACCTTGGCCTTGTCAAGGGCAGGTTTCACAGGACGTTCGGTAGCCGTGCCGGCACGGCTCCAACGCTGACCGGTGACGGAGCACGTCGCCAGCTCCGTCGGGCTGAACAATATCGCGGCTAAGCCACGTGTCAACTTGCGATAGTCACTCCATTTGACGGCCCTTAGTTGCTCCTCGCATACAGCTATACCCTCACCCAAGTGAACCTACAAGAAACGTGAGAAAGGCACATTCATATTCTGTAAAAAGTCGCGATGTAACATTACTACTGCATTATTTGTATTTCTAAAATGTACGACGGCATTTAAAATTCACGGTACTGACCACACCGTCCGACGAAGACTCCTCGAATCCACGGAAGGCAGGCATCGCGGCTGGCGGGGTAGTTCTCATGTCCAAGGGTAGCCAGTCGCTCCTGGAGGGCGAGTTTCTGCGAACGGACGGCGACGGGTGTTTGCCACCTCTGGTTCCGAGCCGTGGCCTACCGCGACGTACTCTTCGCGCTGTAATCATCAATTGCGAAAGGACATGCGTTTAATTTCGTGAAATTCGAGCGTCGTATAAACCTCGTGGAGGAAACGCTGATCGCCTTCACCTGTTATTACGTGCAGTTACCTCAGCGACGCGCACCGAGCGTCAAACTCGACGATTACTGTTGTAGAAAAAACAATTTTACGCTTATGAAGAAATACTTAGAGGCTATCTCTTCGCTAATAATGTACAATACGGATAAGAAATAAAAGAAAAGAAATGTACTCTAATTAGGTTTAATAAAGAATGCGGAATGTCGGCTGATAAAATCTCTCGGATTAGCCAAACACGCATGCTGTTCTCCGAGAGGATGTCTTTATTTCTTTTATGTAAAAAAGATGACAATGTATCCTCTCAACATATCAAACTCAGCATAATACTTCAAATTGTATAAACCTTTTCAAAAATATAAAAATAATAACTTAATAATTACATGATACTTCAAAGAGTCACAGGAATGTTTTTGCAGGCAAAATAAACTACTTTCACTACTAAACTTTCGTCGTTATTAAAGCAACACGTTCACAAGGTATCATTGTTACTGAATATTCTGTCACTGCAACAATCTCTTAATCGATAAATCAACCAGTACGCAAATCGGTTCATGAAGGGAAGGAACCAAAATAAAACACCACAAACTTTCCATCAGCCATCGAATTTTCATCGAGCCCAACTTAGCTTTCTAAAAGAAAGTCTTGCAACAGCTTCATTGTCCATCTTCGCGATTCTTTGCATATTCAAGACAACCTTCCCATTAATTCGCTATTAAACATTAATTTAACATCAAGGACGTAGTTATATATTGGTAATTATATATTGTGCTTGCAGCAATGTCCGTCAAGAACGCACTGACGATCTATCTTCGGCGTCGAAAGGACTCATCGTCTGACTAGGCCCGTTTAACGTTACGACTCAAGAACGTGGTCGTAACAATAGTATCTCTTGTCGGGGCGTCTCGACCTGATCCGATCTATCGGCGACTCCAGGACCGCTACGGTCCTCCGACGGAGGAGGAGGAGACGGCGGGGACAAGGTGCGGGTGCGGCGGCAACACCATGGTTTTCCGTTGCAGCGACGTCAGCTGCAGGAGGTCGGGGGCGGTCGCGTGGGCCGATCTGAGGTGCCTGCGTAGATTACTGTTGTTGCTGTAGAAGCGGCCGCAGCGCGGGCAAGGCCGCGGAGTATCCCAGGTGCAGGCCGGCTCCACGGCGCCGGTAACACTCGATATCGTTAACGACGCCAACGACGATGGTCCCGCTGCCTCCGTATTGAAACCGATGGCTGCAACACACCAGCCGACCAATCTAGATTAGTTCCTCCGTCCATCCGCGTCGCCGTCCGCCAACAATCACCCTCCGCCGCCTCTATTCATCTTTCTCTCTCGCTCCCTCTTTCTTTTTTCTCTCTCAACATCTTCTCTCGTTTCTCGCTGCTAAGATCGGAGACTCACGGTCTAAGTCCGAGTCCCCGATCGTCAGACAATTACGATATTGCAATATCTTGAGGTGATGCTTGGAACTCGAATCCCTTAAACCGAAGTTTCAGCTAGGATACCCTAGAACATCATTTTCTCCGGACATCGCAGTTGTTGGGTCTTAATAGTTGTATTATTTCAAACTTGTTCATTTATGTCGGCGAGTACCCCGACATATTCTAATAATATATGTGCTGTATGTTTAGAAAAAGTATAGAGATGTCATGTAAGATGTGTAAAATGGTGTAATGGTTCAAAGGTTGACTTGAGTCTTCTTCTTTTTGCGCAATCTCGTAAAAATAACGCAATACATATTCCGTACAAATGTGAATTACTTTATTCAAATGTATCGTTTGACAAAATTTCGGGTACAGAACGAATCGCTACGACGGGATATTGCGCTAAGCCAGACGGAAAGTCTCGCGATTATTCAACGGGAGTTTGTTTTTCGTAGCCGAGAAGGTTCGCGGGATATAATTTTCTCTTCCTTTTTTTTTCTTTCGCGATCGAAACACGTACAAAAACACGAACGCAAGATAGGAACATCGCTATTATGATAGGATTATGCTTAGTATCGTATTTTGCGAGAACCGCGAGAGACCCAATTGTCGATCGAATAATGACGGGGACGTCAATATTGCGATTGAACAATGAGACTCGCGATGTTGCCTGTGTGTCGCAAAAACGTGGGGGGCGAGGTGGAAAGCACACTTGATTACAAATCTATGGCTACTTGATGCACCTGTCGCTAGCGAAATTAACGCACGTTGTATACATGTATAGGGTTTATACGTGATGCGACTCGACAGTGCCGCGCGATCCTTCGCAAGCTTTCTTTGAAGTAACCATTTGTGCATTTTTTGTTTGGAATAGATTTTTAGAATAATTCAAAACAAAATTTTCCGTCACGAATAATCGAGCAACAAATGGAATTGAGACAACTAAATTCACGCAATCAATGCGTAGTTTTTTGAAGCTAAATACTCGATTCAAATATTTTAAAATAGTTTTAGTTTGAACGTTCTAATTTAACTATTTAGTTCCATTAATTTACAGTAAAGAGACAATTGTGTACGCCGCTCGTTAATAAATAAATTTTCCGACTTACGCCACGCACACACACAAAAGATCGTTTCTTTTAGAACAATATCTGTAGAAATTGTAATTAATGCGTGTTGGATCGGTGTATATATATGTTGAAATATTTCATAAATAATTAATGTCAATAAAGGCCAAAATAAATTAAATCACCCTATCATACAAAAAATGGACGGCAACATATAATACTATTTACTTTCGCAGATATCACGTTTTGCACTAACCCTTCCGAATATCCACTTAAAATTTTTCCTTTGCGATCTCGTGATAACATAATACGTTAGAACTTAAAGAATAACGTAAAAGCTATTTATAACGAACCACGAAATGGAGGTAGCCTCTGTATAACTTCACCATTCGTTCAGTAATCACAATAGAGTCACAAGAGTCTTCACTCGCTGCGCTTCGCAATAATTGCGAAAAAAATAAATTAAATCGCGTTCGCGGCACTTATCACTATGCACAAAGGTTCAAGTCTTGCTCCGGATAATCTCCGATAAATTAAGTGCAGCGTATGTGCAGTAAATTGCAAGCGTACTTGATGCAAGCTCAACAATGCTTAAGCTACTTGTAGTGTTGGGCCTCGGATACATGCGCACGAATGCAGTTTTTGTATATATAACTACTTCTAAACACTAACAAAATTGTATCTGATGTATGAAATAAAAAAAATACGAGTAAAAAGATTTATCATAGAAAAATACAGAGATTATATCTGAAAGTTACGTTATCGGCGCATTTATGTAATCAATACATAAAAATTGATCAAAATTATTTATCATATTACTGGAAGTAAAAAATTACATATATATATATATATTGTCTAATTATTCCCTCATTTCTTTTGCGACAGTAAATTTAGAAATTTGCAAAAATATATAAATTGTTTCGTAATAAAAACAAATGCAAATTTATAACGTTTGCACATGTATCCAAATACTGCCAAACCTGTTTGCGCCCATCATCGACTGCTAGTCAGTTAAATATAACGCAGTGCCGCATAGTTATAATAAATAAATTATCGTGGCGTATCAAATCCTTATGGAGAAAATATTTAGCGGGAACGTTAGCCGAAAGTAAAATATACATCTCTCGGTAAATGTCGCGTTATGAATTCGAGTTCTTTTTTTGATGCAGAGCTCATTCTGTCCAGATAATTGCTTATTGAAAACAAGAAGGTCTATATCTTAAAGCGTAAATCGGAGAATTTGCACTTCCGCCAACTTCCGTCGCGTTTACATTAAGCCAATAATAAGTCACTTTCGTAGAACCCACACGATCAGCCTAAAAAGAGCACTTCATCGTTTTTTTTTATTCTATCAGTTTTGTCGCTACAAAATTGCTATACCAAACGAGTATCTCGATAGAGACTAACAAGAACTTCTTTATTTTCAATTGTTAAACTTTTATCCAACTTAAATAAATATCATTACTGAATCAAACTGCGATAAAAAGTCTGGATAGGAAAGAAATGCCTACCTAATAAGTAAAATGTCATTTCTATATTATTTCATCTAAGATTTAATTGCGTGAATTACTAAATATTAAAAATCGAAAAATTATGCACCATTAGATTTCAAAAAGCAATGCAAACAAGAACAATTTACTCTTCCATAAATTTATAGTGAATTCAACTTTCCTTGTACATGATCTTGAAGTTTCTATCGAGAACCTCGGTAGGTCATTTTTCGCATACGCGATATTATTTTTTTCTTTCACGCGTGGCAAAGAGGAAGCCGAATTTTCTCATCAATTATCTGTTCAGAAATTCCGCCAAGTACAAGCTACTGTACTTTACTTCTTCTTCTTTCCTCTTTCATCTTTCTTATACGCCTTAATTCAGTACATACCGCGCACTCACATTCGCACTCATCGAAAATCAGTCGTATGTATACTTTTGCAATGCGATTGCCGTTATATAATTATACGTGGGATAGCTATTGACCTACCCGTTTACTTAGAGAATAACTTACTTCGGATACGCCATGATTCGAATAAATATCATACTTAAATATTAGCGTGTGACTACTTTAGAAGCGAAATATTCCTCGATACAGTCATATTGGAAAAATTGCCGCTATTTACATCGAAAATTTCGCACTTTTGCTTCTCGAGCGTACTAAAATCTAATTCTATCTCTTAAGCTTATATATTTTTGAAAAAGTACACTCGTAAAGGATCGACATGACGATCGGGAACAGAATTTAGATAAAAAATTATGTAGACTATATTGCGTTAAAAAAATGCGGTTTCTCATTCGAACGAAGACATCACGATATTTTTTTTGTATTTATGTTCTTATTAATATTTTAACACAATTTTAATAGCGTTCTCTTTAATCTTTTTTTTCAATAGATCAATAGCTTTATTTTAAAAATAAAGTATTATTAAACTATCACGCTCATGCATAAAGTTCTATCTAAAAATTTATGCCAATCTCGTATGTCAACACACACATAGGGAATTAAAAGTTTATTTTAAAAATTAATAATATACGACTCTTAGTCAAATAATATAAGTTAAAATAATAATAATGATAACAAGATGATAATTAAAAATATTAAGTACTATATATTCTTTTGCACACTGGGCTTGTTTCCTTAAGCTATAAAATATATATTATATATATATATATATATATATATATATATATATAATTGAAAATATATCTAGAAAATATATTAAAAACATGTAATCTTAAAAACAACAATCAAAAATATTTTCGAAAATAATACTTTCCCAAACAAAATATTTTAATACTATCAATCTCTTTCAATTTAGATATTAATTCTAAAATATTAATACTGACAATGACCACAATTCCAAATAATAATATAAATTTCAAATGCACGGACGCGTTGTTTCTAATGACTAGAATTAAATTTTTCATTTCAAATTACTGAATAAATAATAAATGTAAATCAAATTGCAAATGCAAAATACGTTTCGCAACACTACGAAAAAATAAATAAATAAAAAGAGATGTCCATCGTTCAAAAGAGAAACCTACCGCCTTCCATCAAAGTAATACTCCTTACAGCTACATCTATATTAGTAACAACTAGCGATCGAATACACGAGTTACCTTTTTTTTTGTGACGCGCATACAAATTACATAATAATTTACATATATACAACATATAATTAAATGCGCTAAAAGATAATGGTTTTTATGACCGAGAAAAGCGCCGCACGCCGTAACGCGTGACGCAGGAAACTAATAATACATCTTTTTCGAACATAAAGCATCCTCGAGACAATACATACATGCGTCCAAAGTTTTGGATTAACGGCAATAATAATAGTAATCGTAGTAGGACAGTAGTAATAGTAGTAGTAATAGTAGTAGTAGTAGTAGTAGAGTAATAGTAGTAGTAGTGGTGGTATTGATATTGGTAATAATAGCGGTAGTAGTATCGTAAATAGCAATAATAGTCGTAACAACGCATGATACAAATGCTAAATCGCAGTAGGATAAAGTTAAAACTTATTATCGCAGACAAAAGATACTTTTTTTCCAGTGAGCTTGCTGTACCTACTCATCGAGTTTTTTTTTGGAAAAATGGCAAGTACTGTTCGTATTTCATCACTAAGAGATACTTCTCACGACACGGTGTATGTCACCAATATCCCTTTCATTTAATATACGGTAAATTGCATTGTTAGACCCAAAAAATACTATGCAAAGTTCTTTGCGAGTTTTCTTCTATTAGCTGTAAGTGTGCTCGGTTCGATCAATAATATCATCGTTTCTTTTTTTTGCTTTCTCTCTTTCTTTTTTTTTACTTTTCTTTTTTTCTATTCTCTGCTGTCTCCGTGCTGCGGAATGTTTGCACACCATTTGAATTCGTAATATAATCGCAATTATAACAGTGAGTGTTCGAAATTGTATTGTGATATTAGCTAGGTAACCGGTTTTTAATGCCCAGCGAAGTCCGGCCTGTCAAATGATGCTTACTATTATGTGACATTCTGTAACACATCACTCTGATATACACAGTATATGGATCTCAGGCAAAGGATCGAGTAGATACCAAAATGATTGAAAGCAAATATCAAAAGTGGCTCAATAATATAAATAATACTCTTATGAATAATATCAATCGTAGATTACTGCTAACACAAGAAAGCAAACTAGTAGTAGAACGAGAAATGTGATACTTTATCGAATAATGTAGAAAAAATATCTGTCTTTCTCTCTTGTTCTATAAAATATTGTATTATATAAATTAATAGCTGGATTTTTATCTATGTAATCATATATATATTACATATAATATTATATAATAATATTATACATTATATATATAATATATATAATTAAGTATAATATACATTATGTAATTATATATATATACATATATATAATTATAATATATATTATACATATGGTATTCTAATAAAAAAATATATTACAACAAACACTATTTCGTATCGGTAAGAAGCAAAATGAAATCCGTGTATGATCCGAAGCCTGAGAGTTGATGAATGTAACACTGCTTGGCAAATGTATAACAATATTATAATATGATATGCAACATTTATAATCTAATCTTATTTCGGTACTAATTGTCAGTTGTGCTGGGCATCCATTCATATCGTAAACAAAAATCTTGAATGTATATTCGTAGTACGTTTAACTCGTAAAAAAACATTGCAATCACTTACCAATGTAATAACAGATAATAAAAACCGTTTGTATAATATCGGCAATCTGTATTAGTTGCAGTCGTTGCAACGTCCCAGTACTATTGTAAGTTGTTGTATGTAAATATATTATAATAATATATAGCTGCATCTGTTTAGTAATTTGATTGTATGTGAGGTAAGGAGCCTGTCATATGAATGGTACGACTTAAAAAGTTACGATTCTAGGGAACATACTCTATGCCCCATTTCCTAGAATCGCTATTGTAAATCGTACTTATGGAACTATTGTCATCTGTAAAATATAATATAAAAGATCCTGAGTTGTACTGTGTGGTACTATGGCTATGGAATTGTGTGGCAGATATCTATGCTGGTTTACTTTTATAGAAAGCTGAAATTGAATATCCTATTAAAAAAAACACACAAGAAAATTGCATATAGCAGGAAAAGGCAGAAACTCATGTGATGACCGGAAACAATTAAAAATTATATATATATATTGAGACTACAACAAATGGGTATTAATGCCAAATTTTTGAAAAAAATCTTATAAAAAATACAATGCTGTTTTAAAAGCCTTTTTCTTCCTGTAAAGGATATGCAGCGTCTCTCTTATAAAGTTATTGCTACATGTATGAATCTGGCATAAAACGTGTCTTGATACATAAATACTGTTATAACATTTAAAATATTTTTAAAAAATTATTCCCCGATAAGGATAAAAATAAATTAAAAACTAAATACAAACTCGAAAATATAATTTACATATATATTATGAGAGTATTATATAATCTATGAATATCTCTATAGAAATAAAGAGTGAAATAAGCATCCTTATGCTATTTCCATAAATATACGTACCATTGAGGTAAAAGTGCTTAAAAAACAAGCCTTCCATGCTTAGAAACAAGAAACCAGCAGAGACATTGCCTTCTTATTATATATTGTTAAATTCAATCTGCTGCATTATTGCGATCACGGTTTGTTGATAACTGTTAATAATAAATATTATTACTCTGTTGAGCTGTCAATTGGCTGTATATTGCAATGTATGCATGTGAAAAATATATCATGTACGAGCTATGTCATTGCACATTGCGTTGCAATAATAAAGTAAATATAATCCTCTGTAAGAATATAATATTGTAGTAAATATCTGTAGTCTGTATAACACTGTATAGCATTAAATAAAACAACAAGTATCCGGCTGCAGAATTATCAGTACGAGGTGGGATGGCTGCTCCACCATCGGCATTTTAGTCGTTCTCTCCCTCATCAGCGTTCATCTTTACGATGAATAGGCACGGGACTTTTATATGTAAACTAGTCTCCCAAACCTATATACACTGTCGACCTTCGTATGAATGATCATTCGAATGATCTATGTAGGCGTCTTATTACGGACGAAAACAATGAAGTACGCGACCGTCAATCGAATTTGACATCTTGTCCTCCACTCGTGTTCGTGCGACAAGAATTGCATACGCATTTCAAAAGATTAAAAATTATAAGTTATACACCTGCGCACTTGGATGCGCAGGACCTGATTATTAAATACGGAATCAGCCTTGTGTCGTAACGTTATTTCTACCTACTTGTCGGTCAACTACGAAGATACGTTTCCTATTGAATCACAAGTTCACTAAACAATAAAGATAAACTCGATTCGTTACTATATCACAAAATGATACTGGGCGCGAGATTAAAAAATAAATAAATCCTGTACACACATTAGTGATACGTAGCATCGAATTGCAACATCCCACTAGCAAAATGCTTTGAATCACCAATCTGCGCTACCTCTACCGGATAAGCATTATCGCCAGTTTGTGCCTGATACGATCTGAGCTTTGGTTCTGTGGTGCTTCCACCACCGCTAGCCCCACCTTCCTCGGTAGTACTCCGAGTAGATGGGGCAGGAGCTGCTAAAAGCACCTTATTATCCACCTGAGTCTGAGCTTGAATCTGAGCTTGTGTTTGAGCCTGAACTTGTGTTTGGGTCTGAGCTTGAGCTCCTCCCTGAACCTGCGTTTGTCCCTGTCCCTGGACCTGAACCTTAACTTGATGTTGGTAGATCTCTTCCTGACGTTGCCTGTCTGCCACACTGAGTTCGTGGAAACTGACCAGGTGACGCTTCAGGTACAGCTTGGTCTTGAATGGCTTGTTACATAGAGGGCAAGTGACACTCTGAGGGTTGTGGATGAGGCGCATGTGCTGCCGCAGGTTGGACAAGTTACTGTACATGCGGTTGCACACAGGACAGGGGCGTGGGTCCAGCGAGTGCAGTTTACGCAGGTCAGCTGCAACACACACACAACTTGCTCTAACCGGTAGCAGCCCACAGCATTGCACGTTACCACAGCATAGCACCACGCCTTGTCACACCACGTATAATATCAGAATGATACCACCCACCACAGGACAGCAACAACCAGCAAACAACCCTATTTAGCGCTACCCAATTTTTGCTGCCTGCACGGTACAGTACAAAAAGGGTCCCCCCGCAAGAGTATTTACTTGCAAGGATGTGATGAGTCAAATATGTTTGGCAGACAAAACAATGGTAATGCAGTAAGAAAAAACATATAGTTTGAAAACAATGGTAAGCATGAATCGATGAATAATGAGAACCAGTAAATTAGTGAGTCTTGTTTTGCATGTTTACTGCACATCTCTAATTCTTTTTTATTACATATAGACGTAATATTTCTAAAGAAGATTAGATATATTATTACAGACATGTAGACACAGATTCGTAATTCATTTTGATATGTGGTAGCATGAGTAAATGTAGATTTTGATTATGATATTTGTTATAACCAGAAAAGGAGATGACAATCCAAAATTATTTTATATATGAATTAAAAAAATACATCAATAAGATGTACAATTATAGGGTAATTACGATACAATTACAAATACAATTCCGTATTACACTTTTATTTGTTTATTCATCAATAATTAGACTAATGCAATTATAATGTGCAAAAATATATGGCACTAATCATATCATTTTATCATATTACATTGATTTGATCAAAGCAATATGTACAAGCCAATTTAAGAACTTGTCACACATGTAAGTATGGCATTTATAATTAGTAAACGAGAAAGCAAATGATTATAAGATAGTTTTCGTTGATAATATTGTCTGAGCGTTAATCTTTTAATAAGCAATTCTTTCTATATTAAACATTTTACCAGGGCAATCTAGTGTATGTATATATGTATATGTATACGCATTAATATACACGTGAAGCAGGAAAATAAAAGATTATAAAGCATAATGGGATGGGGTTGTTTTTGAATATGTACACGCAGGACTTAATTGTTAATGAATCAAGTTTCCGGGCTATTTCGGTAACGTTCATACAACACAGCTGCTTAACTGCAAACTGCACTCTGTGGACTCAGGCCTGTTACAGCCTCCGAGTGTCAAATGTCTCCTACCACCTACCAAGACCTACCGAGCTACACACGAGCTTACCATTTCAAACCATCAAGATTCCTTTCTGCTTCCTTGTTTCTACTCACATTTGACATTTGTGATGTAATGGCTAGGTTGTTGCTGTTTGTAATGGTGCTCGCACTACCAAAAAATAGTAAATTTTGACTCACCTTGCTGTTCTTGATTTAATTCTGTACTCCCATGTGATGGACCTGGCATTCCTCCTTCTACATTCTGGTTTCCTAAAATAGAAACGATAATATGCATTTTAACGATTTGATATTTTCAACAGATAGATGTGAAAAAAGAATTAAAATATACATTTGGAAAATTTAGTTATCAAAACAATTTTACAGAACAAAAACTTTCAATTTTCAATATATAAAATATCTTTTAAACTAATTACCTTGATAAGATGATGGGTAGGATGGTAACACTTCCATACCACTATCCAAGCTGAGAAATCCACTGGGCAATGTATTAGCTTCCTGTTTAGGTGAGCAATCGTCATCACTGCCATATTCAGGTAATTCTATTTTTGGCTGAAAGTACAGAGTACATGTCAATAACGGATATTGTAAATAAAAATATTGTAAAAATATCTGTGTATATGTACAAGACATATCAAAAATATGCAAATGTACAATATAAAATACCTCAACAATATCGAGATCTTTATAACAATCGAGCTGAACTTGAGGCTCGATAAGTGGGCGCGAACGTGGTGCAATAGTAGCACAAGGCGGCACAGAGGGTGTTGGACTAGAAACTGGAGGTGAATCACTTCTTTTACACAGCCTTTTCAGTGGTGGAGGGCTTGAAGGTGGAGGAGTTCTACTGCGGTCATCGTCAAAGCATGGCGAGATCAGACCACGGCCATTTGATGCGTGGATGTTATTTGTCTTCAAATGCTGCAAGTTATTAAAAATTGTGTATTGTAATACGCATTACATCTTGACACGAATATCATGTATGCGCAAACTTATGCCAGGCGCACCTTTTCGTTGTTGTGCTGATTACTTTGGGAGTCGGTGAGGCCACGAATTTGAAGAGATTCAGCAGTACGTAGAAATGTAGGTAACTCTGCCTGCGAGATATTTACCTCTCCAGCATACATAAATTCCAATAGTGATTGTAGATGTTCAAACTCAACATCCCGCATAAAAATTATTGGATGCTTGCAAGGATTTGTCTGCAAAATAAATCCCACGAGATTATTAATCATATGCTTTAATAATCTCATATGTACGTTATATAAAGTATTTATCAAAAAAAGCAAGGTAAATCACAAGATGACTAACAAAATATGAAAAAAACTATAATTTTGTTTTCTTAAAAATATCAGATAGACATCATTATATAATGTTCATCATGATTAGGTTAACTATCCCACAATGTTTTTCATAAGTGACTATAAAATCATAGGAAACGTTAAAAATGTCGGAAAAATGTTAGCGTTGTTGCATTAACAATTAAATTTTGCCATATTTAATTCTTTATTATTATTTATTATCACAGGAAAGCGAATGCTTTAAAATCCTCTATAATCTACTATCTCCTTCATAATTTCAGTCTAATATTATAATGTCGTATCATTTAGGTAATTGCACTCAATCGTGTATCTCTTTTCTGGAGAAAAAAAAATATACAAGAGATAAGAGAGTAGATAACGGTTGCATAATTTCGTCTTCCAAAGCGCGAATAGCGTTCATTGAACAAACGTATGCGGCGGGGCGGCCGTCGTTTATCGACTCCCCTGCCTCGCCGGCGCGTTAATTGCCGGGCAGCAATTATAAATTTTGTTCGGCGCTGTCCCGGAAAGGCCAGGGCAATCGGGGGAGAGGTAGAGGGGCGGGGGGCGGGGGAGCGCGGGCGGAGGGCGAAAAGTAGATGCACGTCGTGACGTAACCGTGCGCCTCGCTTCGAAATGAGCTCGAGGTTCGACGAAAAAGATAAGACGCGTAAGAGGCCGTCGCGTAAATAGGTATTGTGTAATTTTGGAATTATTCATCGCGAGATGAGACGAAGGAAATGCATGTTACGTGCACAGGCACACGCACCCGCAGCGCACACACACGAGCGCGCGCGAGCGCGCTCGGCGGAGTGGCGGAGGGTGAGGGACGGGCGAGAGGGGGGAAGAGACGCCGGGCGGGAACGAGGGAGGGAGCGGAGCAGGAGGGAGAGAGAGGCAGGAGGGCGGGCGGCTACTGGCGGAGGACGAGAGGGGGAAGAAGGATGACGGGGCAGGGGAGGAGGGGGCGGGATACGTCTAAGGTGGGGAGCGGGAAGAAAATGGTTTTCTAACCTTGAACAACTCCTTGAAGTAAGGGCTGCACGCGGAAAGGACGACCTTGTGCGCCTGGAGTCGCCTGCCGTCGCACGCGAAGGTAACGTCGACGAAGTCCTCGTCATCTCGCAGCGCCTCGAACTGGCTCGTGATGTTCGCCTGAAAGTTATTCCACCGCAAGCAAAACTGCTGCTGGCTATCCGTCATTCTCTTCACACACTCGACTCCCCTTCAACAACACCTATGATCACACATGTGGGGGCTAACTTAGAGTACCGTACGCCCGTGGGAAAAACTTAACTCTCTCATTACTGTAAAAATGTAAAATGTAAAAAGTGAATCGATGACTGAAGAGGAAACGTACGATATAAATAATGACAATCGATATCCAGGTTGCCAGCCATCGGGCAGAAAAATTCTCTAGGCGGCGAACGGCGGTCGCGCCTCGCGAAAAGCGCGAGCGAACGGCGCGATTCGGTACTCGCGGATGTTACTTTCACAACCAAATATATTGCAATGGTAGACATTCCGCGAGAAATCAGCCCGTACACATTTTGGCGTGAAATTTCTATTTTATCAAATTTGACAAGTTTTAATAAATTTAAATAAATATTCCTTTTCAGTCTAACCGATATTAAAACGTTCTTGCGTCATTTATGTCGCGAAGAGTGCAAAAGTTCGAAGATTATAAGCGTTATCGAACATGATTCATCTAGAACGTTACATCTACAATAATTCTGAATTTTAAATGGCTAATTCACTCGAACGACAAAATATATTTTCAGACGAATTGTTTCTAAATGCGCCATATGTTCATTCGATTAGAAAAATTCGTGGTACGAAAGTAACATAATCCAGATGAAAAACAGATTTCGATGTTGTTTGAAGAAATAATTCTTATTACACTTACACGTAAGAATGAAAATTGTCAGAAAACGGTGCACTTTTTTTGTTACGCGTCGAAAGCTGAATTTATACCGAAAATCGTATCGATATCAATGCCTGTTCAAATTCACGGGCGGTAAGTTACGTCATACTCGGAACGAATTGTTCCTAGACGTTTATAACTAGACGTTCGAGCCGTACGGCGCATGCGCCGTCAACGACGCGCGCTCTCGCGCCGGCTGTCGAAACTGACGGCGGAGACGAAACGGGTATCGAATTTTCGGAAATAATAAGCTACATGCAATACAATGCTGCTTCGATCCCACTGCGAGTACACACGTGCATGCGTGTTGCGTAATTACGAATGCCCGCTCATAGGTATGCGTGCGACGGAAAAATATGGCCGCCCTGTTGCGGAAACAACAGCTTTTTATCGGATATAATGATTGATGCGACGCGAGCAGCATATCGCCGAGACACTTAATTATTGTTGAGGACAATAATCGGGAGACAAGATAAAGAAAAGCGTTTCGGTCGCTGAAAGAAAGAATGGCATTTGTCTTTTTCACTAACAAGGTTGTCTATAAATTTGTATAAATAGAAATTAATTTAGAATGAGCATCGGTGAACATTTGAAACATTTCGTGAATGTATCAAGTAAAAAGTAAAATGATTTTCAAAAAAATTATTATGAAGCACGTAGATATTTGATCGAATGATACAATAGTTCAAATCGCGTTAAAAATGATATAAATCATAATTAATCAACATATATTTAAAGATTTAACGCGCAATTCATCTCTCTGTTTAATACGACCATGTTATGTCCGTTTATCCAAATATGAGCATTTCTACAAATTATCGTTTTAATATAAAAGAAGATTGCAGAATCCAAAACAAAATATGAACCCGAGTTGTTGTATAATGTACAATCGAGCTGTACTTTTACAATTTTAAGTAATTTAATCATTATTCTCAAGATGCTGTAATAATACACAGAAATCCTGGAAAAAAAGTCTAATGAAAATTTTGCTTAAAAATACAAGGTAAAATAAAATACAAAAATCCGTCGGTCTGCTCGAGTGTGCTGGTTGCTCGACGTGAAGTTAGCCGAAATAACCGCAACTGCGATTACCGTGAAAGTTGATACTCGGCGTGAAGTAGCGTTCGTATTCACTGCATTCACCAGCATTCACGCTTCATTTAAGTTTTCACGTCTGAAGTGAGGCACTTTTGAATGCATTATATTTAGAGATTCGCGCATCGTGGCTACTGAAAAGCTTAAAACTATCTTTTTATCGGTTAACGTTATGTAATATTATTATTTATTCTTTTAATCTAATGCTTGACTCTTCGCATCTCCGTTAAATCAGACAAAATCATAGAGGTCCGAATTCATAGACGTTTCTCAGTTCTCAAGATCAGTCTGTCTTTGTTTCGCTAACTACGTTTTACCATACGCATACGCGTAACAAAGACGGACTGATCTTGAGAACTGATTGTATCTTGAGTCACGAGATGGACTTCATAGGGTGCGTTCAGGAGACACAATCGTTGCAGCATCGTCTTGTCAACACTCGACGTTGATTTGTTGGTTCCAGAAGTAAGACCAATCACGTTCGATT
>NJRQ01000241.1:57543-75916 GCA_003063805.1 Aphaenogaster ashmeadi | reverse complement strand
TTAATTAATTTTGATATTTACAAATCATCGATCTTAAATATTTCTTGAAATACTTCTCAGTAAAATGATCTGTACATCATCCATACAGATTGTTTTATTAGTTAAAAAGTTTTTGAACGTGATTTAAGCGATCTTAAATATAATAACAGATTATAAACAAGCCTTAGTGCACACTCAGTGCGCACCAGTTCTCCCAATGGAAAACGCTAATAGATAGATCATGCATTCATATATGACAGCTGACTGACGACATATTGAAGGACAGAGATATGAGTGACAGATGTTCTCTCCGTCACACAATACGCTCACAATCAGTAGAGAGGAACATATGAATGAAAAAGATAGCGAATTCGGTCACTCGTACTACACCGAGTTAATGTATATTAAAGACTGTTACACATATAAACATATCTATAATATAAATACAGTGTAACCACTTTGACGATAAAATCATTGATACATATTCTGCTAAACAATATCATTATTGACTATCATTATTATAATCATTTAAAATATTTGTGTGTATCTACATTTATATACTCACCCGCAAAAAAACTGGGCCACCAAATTTTGCCACAATTTTTTAACATTTTTAAGTAGCGATAACTCAGCAAAAAATCATCGTGTTGAGATGAACCAAAGCTCAAATTAAAGAGGAAGGTTCAAGCTTTAATTTGAGCTTTGGTTCATCTTAATACGATTTTTCGCTGAGTTATCGCTATTTAAAAATGTTAAAAAATTGTGACAAAATTTGGTGGCCCAGTTTTTTTGCGGGTGAGTATATAACTTTGGGTGCTTTCCATTTAGTGACACAAGTCGACACAAGTATCGTTCTGTCTTCGTTACTCATTGAATGCAAGAAAGAGATAAAACGACGTATGTGTCGACTTGTGTCACTAAATGGAAAGCACCATTTATGTATAGCAGTTTTTAATGTGCACTAATCCCCACACAGCACACTTTATCCTGAGGATATCCCAGAGTGATCCGGATGTCCAATAGGACATAATGCGATCCCATGGAGATCCTACGGTTATTGAGATATATAATTGGACATATTGCGATCCCTCGGATATCTAGTGGATATCGCAATATCGTGTGCTGTGTGGGTCAGTGTAGTGCGAGTGATCGAATTCGCTATGAGAAGGTGAGTGAAAGTGAGAAAAAAGAGAGATAGAGAGGGAGAGAACGCACATCTCTTTTTAAGAGCAAGGAAGGCAATTGCTTCTCCATCTTTCCTTTTCTTCATCAGGGGTGCGTTCAGAAATTACGTCCAGAATCTCTGGTGTATAGTTCATGTCACATACTATAGCTTTTCAGCACACCAGAGTTATCTGGGCGTAATTCCTGAACTGTTGGATAAGAAAAGGCCGTAAGTAAATCGATCAATTACAGTCAAGTATTCTCACAATGTAATAAAAATGTTTGACTGTGATTGATCGATTTGCTTACGACTTTATGGTTAAACTAAAACTTTTTTACGTGCAATGGCCCTTAGGTCTTATCCAGACAAACTTGCACAACCATTGGTCTGTTCTTTGTCGCTGCACTTCTGAACTAGTGCAATAAGTTAGGGTATATTCAGACAAATTTGCATAGCGCATAAACGTAAGCATAAGAAAATTGATTGGTCCATATACATGTGCATAAGGAAATAGACCAATCCATTTCCTTATGTATATTTATGCGGCTGTGCAAGTTTGTCTGGATAGACCCTTAGAATGAGACAAATATATTTTCTTTCATTCTAAAGGCCATTGCACGTGAAAAAGTTTTAGTCGTATCGTAAAGTCGTAAGCAAATTGACCAATCACAGTCAAACATTTTTACTATATTGTGAGAATGCTTGACTACGATTGGTTGATTTGCTTACAGCCTGAGGGTGCTTCCCCATGCAGGTCAGAAATTCGGAAAACGGAATCTCGGAATCATTCTGATTGGTTAGCCCCATGGGGCACAATACAAGCCCCAGGGGACTAACCAATCAGAATGATTCCGAGATTCCGTTTTCCGAATTTTTGACCTGCATGGGGAAGCACCCTTACAATTACGACTAAGGGAGCTTTCCAACAAGAGACACTGTGTTACACAAAGGCATCTCATTGGCTACATATTATCTTAGATGTTTCAGATAATATGTAGCCAATGAGATGTCTTTGTGTAACACAGTGTCTCTTGTTGGAAAGCTCCCTAAATCTTTTTCACGTGCAATGGCCTTTACTTATTGCACTAGTTCAGAGCAGTAGTTCAGAGGTGCAGCGACAAAGAACAGACCACATATGCATAGAAAAAATTATCCAATCATGGGAGCTTTCCAGCAAGGGACACATATCGACGCAGAAATCATTCTATCCTTGTTTGATATTCAGTGAAAGACAAAAATAGAATGACTCCTGTGTCGATATGTGTCTCTTGCTGGAAAGCTCCCCATATGTCTAATAAAAGTAGGAGGCACGTCTTTATGCTAGACATGTGATTGGATAATTTTTTCTATGAATATGGTTATGCAACTATTGCAAGTTTATCTGGATAGGTCCTTACTAAATGCTGTCTTTACACATCTAACCTCTAACGGAAGCGCACAGTCTATCTATATAAATCTACAGTCACGATGCACAGGGTATCAAGGTACGATGCGTTCGGACGGTAAAGCGCCTAACTTCAGACGGAAGGCGATAAACGGCGCCGAGTGTACCGATCGGTCGTGCGCGCATCTCGCGAGGCGCTCGCGGATCTCGGCTAGGCCGCACGATTTTGCATCCTATATTTAACGTGGTGCTTTCGACTCCGGTCTGCCGTGACGCGGCCACGGCCCGGCGCCTCTCGGCTACGTTCGTTCCGTTCGTCCGCGCGCGTCCTTCGACCGTGTTCGTCTCGTGACTCGCTTCACGTCGCTCGGTCCTGCTCGCGAACGCGACGCGCGGGAGTTTGATGCCGTAGCCGTGTCCCGGTGCTTCACGGGGAAATGTCAGTGACGTGAACGTGCACGCGGTAGCGTCGACGCGTATCTCCCTGCATTTTTTTCCCCCGAGCAAGAATGTGCGCCAGACATCGACGCACGGTAAGCGATCGAATCCGCCGTCGTCCCGTCCTCGCGACTTGACGCTGTCCTTTAACCTAATTCCATCCGAGCTCCGCCTGAGGTTACTGCGGGAATATTCAATCGATACATTAAAGGAGCACTCGCCGAGCCCGTTTCGTTCGCGAACGAAAACATCTCGCTTCGTCATCCGCGAAGTATCGGACCCGCACGCAGTTCGATGCACGCGTCGCCGATTCCGCGACGTCAACAGCTGATCTAATCCCTTGATGACCGTCGCCCGAATTGCTCGCGGACTTTATCGTGCACCCGCTTGTTATAAACGCGGTGGGGAGGGGCGGACAGGTGTACCCGGGGCTGTTAAAGTATCTGGTTGTAATCGCGCGCACCTTGTACTTTGCACCCCGATATCTCTCTCTTCGAGATATAACATTTCTATAACCTAAAAAGAGAGAGAGAGAGAGAGATAAGCTCTAGCCCGTTGCAGGCTTCGTTTCGCGATTCCCCCTCCTCTCCTTTGCCGTACACTTTGCTTTATTTTTTCTCCAGGATTTCTGTACCGTAGACGTCGCTCGATGACGATGTATAATTTCTATTCGGCACGGTTTATATAACTATTCTGTCATTGCGAAAACTCTCACATTAGACACATTGTTGCTTATATGAGTTATTTCTCATAGAAATTACATATGTGAACAAAGTATAAATCTTTGCCAAGTAGAACGTAGAATGACATGATGGCGAATAGCGATTTCATAAAATGCATTAGTACAATGATAACGTGAACAATGCAGTTAGTAGATAAGAATGATACACGTAACCACACTATAAGAATTGCATACCTAATCACTCTTATGGCGATTTCTGTAATATAATTGAACATAGTTTCAATAGATATAACTTTACTGTAAAATTTCATCACACTAATCGTGTATTTTATTATTTCAGTCCCTGCATGACTTCTTCCATTGGTGATTGTAGTGGTTTCCCATAGTGGAAACCAAAAACTTCATTCTACGCTACGGTGAGTACATGAGTTGAATTTATCTCGTAAAAAATATCTATACCTTCTTGATTTCTTTAGATCTTGCAATTAGATTAGTTCTTATAAGTTTAATGTTGTAAAATTCTTTTCTGGTGCAGGATTCGTATGCAAACTAGCTTAGAAAAGTCAGCGAAAGCCATAAATTATTCTCCTTAAGATTTCTGATTCTCAGAGATTCTGATTCTCAGAAGTTTTCTTTGTTTCTGGCTTTCCCAAAGATGATATTTAATAGAACATATTTAATCTAATCTTCATCCGGATGAATAACGTTAAGCACGTGCGAATCATGTGACAAGGGATGATAGATTCGTACCTTTCTTTTTCTGCGACTCCAAATATTATTCTAAGGCTTCGTGAATGTCGCGGCCATCCAGCGGAAGCACCATAGAGCACTGAAAAGACTACATAACTATTGTATCATATCAGCCGAGCATTACCTTAATCTTGGTAGGAGTTGGACGGACTTAGCAACGTACAGTCCGTGTAGAAAATCGCTTCGATACGATCCAAATGAATGTCGGCTCTGTTAACGCGATGTCCACTCCTTCGGGGACCACTCCGCGATTGAGTCGGTTCGCTCTTCGTCTCGCGACTGAGACGCAGCTACAGCTCACAATTTGGTCTGGTATAAAACATTTTATGCTATAAAAAATGTACACTTATCGAATATATAAAATTTGTATCAGTATTGTTTAAATTAAAATCTTTTTCTTATCATACATTTATATTTATCTCCATTTTCTATATATCGAATATATAACATGTATAAATTACGACGATTCTTTGAATAAGAAATTATGAACACAGAGGAAACGTTACTTCGACAAGTGTAAAGCAAACACTAATATATTTTTTATCTCAATTGCTATGTTAATAGCGCGTTACATCACGTTTCTTGATCAGTGTGCTACATATATGTACTTCATAAAAAAACCACCTTCCACGTGCAGCATAAATTAAACAAGACTCGCTCGCGGTAGTAACGAGGCTTTAATCTTTACATAGATTAAAGATGGTTTTAATGATGAAAGTTATTCTAGAAATGCACCTCCCGCATAATTGTTAATAAGTAAGACGTTAAATATTGAATCTTAAATTGGAACCATGGATATGCAAATTGTATTAACGTGCAGTATGCAATATGCATAATTAAGAAAACATGTACAAAGTCGTTTAATCTATCATTATTGCATTTCATAATTAGATGCAAGAGTTCCATAAAAAAATGAACGTGCAACCTAACATAGTGTAGGTTAATACATGATGAATGAGAAAAAGCTAATAAGACTGGTATCAACCGATACAAAATTATTTAACATCGCCTTTAATTAATGGTTAACATGGATAACATTTCTGACAGCTACAATTCTTCGTCTTACGACTGTCGCAATCTATGTACAAATTCGCGCAATCGACGATATATATATATATATATATATATATATATATTAGGCATCTCTAAAGAATTAATCTTGCGGTCGTAGTATTTCCAAATAAAAAAAAAGAAATCTCGTAGCATTTTATTCCATTGTTTGGAATGTACAATTTCTTTCAATCTTATAGGTTTTCTCTCGCCGTTCTTTCGCTTCGTATGCAAAACGTGCTTTCCAAGCAAGCATTTTCAACCGAGGTTGTACCGCGTGTTATCAGCTAGTATCCGTAGATAACGGGCATATTGCTTTCGCATATCGGCTGGATCCTGCAGATCGAGTTATTCGACCGAAGGATCGAATTCGTCGCGTGCGCGTTTTTGCGTATTTTCACCGTATTCGTTCACGTTCACGCGAGTTGTAGATTTAACAATTGCGGGCTCATTTCCCCGCGAATAATCCCGTCGATTCGCGTCGTGCGAATCTTGATGTTTAAATTACGTCAGCGACACAATCGGAAGCTTCGCGCGCATCGACCAGTGTTACTATTTATCGCCGAGGGTTGAAAAGAGAGATCGCAGCCCTATTTGCCGAGTCCGATAAAGCGCTTTTTCTTTCTTTCTTTTCTCTCGTCGTCGACGTGGCATCGACGTCGCGACGATGCTGCTGCGAGGAATCGCATTCGCGGAGGCGCGCCGCAATTCGGCGCGGCGCGTCTTCAAGAGTCGCGACAAGGCGCAAGGCAACGGATGTGAGAGGGACACCACACCGGATCTCTCCCACGATGGATCCCTGGTGCGACACGTGCGCACGACAATGACGGCTTATCGGCCCGCGGAGGAGCCGCTGTCCCCCGTTTTCCTGATCCCTATCGTAAGTTTGCGAGAAAGACGTAAATTAAAGAGATTTCGCAGCTTAAAAAAATGGAGGGGAGTCATGTGACTTTTCATATTTTTTAATACAGGAACTTTTGGTTATTGCCATCTAAATAATAAATAATGAACAAAATTTATACAATAAAAAAAATTTTAACAATAAAAACGATAAATTATTATTAAAAAATATTTTTTTATAATATTAATGAATATTGATATGGAAAAAATTGAAAAAAATGTTTATAATAATGATTTAAATGTAGATATATCAATAATTCTGATAGAATCGTGGAAACAGGGCATTTATTCATTAGTATGACATCATATTTAAAGAGAATTGCATAATTCATGTACATTTCATACTCTTGCACGAAAAAGATAAGGTGAAACTTCATTTTTTAATTTTAAAATGTTTTTAAACTTCATTCCTTCATATGAATATAATTTTTCAAAATTCTCATATTTTGTTTGCGATTAAATTACTTAAAACTCTTGTTCCCATAAGACTTACGATTAGTGCTATTTTAGAAAGTTATTTTAAAAAACTATACGGCCAAAAAATTAGAAAATATTTAGGAGAATGCCTAAATATTAATCATAAATTTATTCCCAAATTTGATCAAGTTCTTATATTATGTAAAAAGACTAAAGCACCTCCTTAAAAGGAAAAGCCGAGGGAACGCGAGTGATGAGAACGCATCAACTCGAACCAAACAATGGCTAGTTATTATCGGGCTGGCGTTATCGCCCCACAGGTTGCATCGGCGAATCGCTGATTGCGTCACACTGCAAAATCTTCAGCTCTTGTAAAATGTAAAATTACTTTACAGTTCTCTCACGTCTCTGAAACATTTTGTGTTTGGCTACGAGCTAAGAGAAGTCGCGGTTGCTTTACTCGATGTCGCAGTCGCTTACTCGTTATTACGCGCGGCGATGTGACGAATATGAAACTCTCATTTAGTACCATATGCCGAAATGATAAACGACGAGCGGACCGGTTTCTCCCACTCCGCGAAAGTTGCCAGCTATCTCAGGGTGATTCTCTCAATTTGCGAAACGCTGGATTTAGTGATGCGACATTATCTTACTCGTACGAAATACGGTGCGCGATCAATGTTCATAAAATCGATCGGTATAGGTTTGAGATAAACAGAGATACGTTCGTGACTACTCTGCGAAGTTAAAGAAGGGCTTTTTAATGTTTTATTTGCCATTATTTAGCGAATTAGCCACATCTTGCCTTACTTTAGTGTTCGCCCCGTCTCCCGAGAATAGATATTGAAGTGCCTTAGTAATTTGCCGTTGAATTAACTTTTCAGACTTTTTATTGACTCTTCTTGTACCTCTCAAATTTTCTTCCCTCCAGTTTCGTCGTTGCGAGTTCGATGAGGGCCTTTTTATCAATTAAATAAAACGCGATCGTTATCCATTGAACTCACCGTTGAGACGATAATCGATTTTTATCGCGTTTATATATTTAAGCTTTCGGTCAGTTTTATTCTTTTCTTATTTCGTGCCTTACTTTTACATATTGGTGTGCATTAAGCAGCGCTCGTTCAATCATCTATCGCTCCACGCTGATTTTCTACAAAATGCCAGCCGGGGATACCGCTGGAGATCGATTATCCGTCTTATGACATTTTCGCGTCCCGTTCTCCCCGCGCATAGCATAGCGGCATTAGAATATAGCATTGTTTCTCATAACCTTGCGCCGCCTTGCGTAGCCAAGACCGCCGAGAAGATTGGAAAGTGAAATTGACGGCGAAACGCTAACGAGCCTTGACTGGCGCGTCGAAAGAGATGTGCAAAACGCGTCCCGGGCCACCTCCGGTCACGCAGCTGCACCGCTTCGACGTTGAGGTTTGCTCATAAATATCATCCGAAAATTTTACGTAACGTTAGATATTACTGCTCGCGCTCCGCGCAAATCGAGGCGAGATTCGACGCGTAATTAAAGTTCGCGGATATCCCAACTTTTAACGATAACGGTATAGCAACCCTCACGCTGTGCATACGTGTTAGCGAGTATAACCGCGATGACGATTAATATGACGTGTATGTGACGGTTCTCGTCGCCTTATCGCTAGCATTGATATGGTATCGATGACAATGAAAGGAGAAATTTCCACAAGGGAATCAGAATTGCTAGAATTGGCGATATCGAGAATTCGCTGCGTGCGCTTGTGCACGCAAAGTTAGTCGATTCTTTGAACGACTTCAATATTGGTTCCAGTAATTTTTCGTCAATAGGATCATAGTTTTAGATGCTAGAATTATAAATATTGCTGCTACGTATTTAATTCACGAATTTAAAATTAGCGTTGACGTCCGCATTGGATTAAAATCAGCGACGTCTGCTGCGAGAGAGACATAATGAGGATTCAGTAGACTGTGCTTTTGCAAAAACAGTCGAAATGACTGTGCTGTCTCGAGTCAGTGTCCTGAAATAAACTCGGACTAGAACCGGAAGACGAGCAAAATGAACGTGTCCGCCGGAGCGCTACAGATCTAAATAAGCGCAACCGCTTAAATGCCGGTCCCCCGATGCGTATTTAGGGTCTTGGAGAACCTCCCCTTCAAAGACAGTTCGCGTTTGTTCTGGCGATGACACGTGCGAAGAGGAACGCGCTTTGTTCCGTGTTCTTTGAAACTCACAGATCTACAATGCACATAATTTTACTGAAGTTAAAAAAGATTGCATTTAAACATGGTGGCCACTGGTCAGGGAAAACCTGGAAATCAGGGAAATGTCAGGGAATTAAAAAAATGGTCAGGGAAAAGTCAGGGAATTTTTCAATTAGTCAGGGAAACGAGAAGAAACAAAGCTTCCTCCATAATTAAAGAACTAAAGTTCAAAGAATGATTTTTTCTCATATGGTGGGAATTCTTAATTCATCAAAATACAATATTGAAAATTGAAAGTACATTTACGTCGAAATATTTCGTATACGCAAAAGCGGCATTTTTATAAATTCGGTAAAAGAAAAATTGCTTCCCGGGTACATCTCTTTAATGAGCGCTGTGCACCGCGCAGCTCTTATACGCTACTGTTTATTCCAAAGTTCCTTGCTGTTGTTTAAGTTTTTTAGTTCCTATAAAAGATATTCTATTTAGTTAATATGTACGTTTGTAGATGGATCAAAATACAAGAAAATTTGAATAAAACTATTGACCAAATGTGAATAATGTTCGCTGTAAACGTTTATGCAACAAAATTTAAAAAAATCAATCCTGTTGTTAATCTCTGTGGCTTAGTTGTATAAATACAATTTTCCATCATCATTAAGCAGATTGTAAACATGTTTTTGAATACCAATACGAATAACTAATTAATTTGGAGTTTCATTAATTAGTTATTTGTATTGGCACTTGACTATTAATTTGAATTTTAGTCAGGAAAAAATTATAATTTCGTCAGGGAAAAGTCAGGGAATTTTTTTCGCTCTTTTTAGTGGCCACCATGTTAAAGAATATGTAAGCTCGTACTCTCGCGAAATCATACAGAACAGATGTATCAAAAAGCTTATCTCGAACAAAAGCTAAAAGTCACAGTAAAATACTTCTTTTTTCAACAGCTAATATTTGTATGCGAAGATATGATTTTTAAGAGTACTTTAAAATAGAAAATAAATGCAAAAGTAATTTGACGAATCTCAGGGAAGTCTCGTGCGTCAATTTAAATAGCTCTAAATCTAACCCGGTCACACGAAAACGCTAAATATAAAATCGCATTTCAGGAAAGCGAGGCGATATCGTTCGTCGCCACAGCGACCACCAAGCTGGCCACCGTGGAAGATGTGGGTCCAAAGCGGCCCGAAGGCCCCATCCGACCATCCGCCGCCTCCCTAAAGGTCTCACCCACGGCAAGGGCGACTCTCCAGGCGTTAAGGTCATCCAAGAGCAAGCTAGTTACTCCCGTTAGTACCCGCGACGCTGAGACCATCACGGGTAAGGCGAAGAAAATTTTTTTTATTTTTATGTACGTACCTGCTGTCGCTTGGACGATGCCACGGAACGGTGCTCAAGATATCGATTTGTTCACTGGGTATCTTTGTAAGTTTATTTTGTAAGGTACTATGTAGTTTCACAATAACCACAACAGCGCGATCAAAATTGCTACTGATAGATTATGATTCTTCTAAATACAGCTAAAACGCACGTTTAAACGTGACCGTAATTTCAACTGGCTGGCTGATGTTAAGCACAGCGAAAACTTTCGTCGTTTCCAACGAGAATTTCTCGCAAAAACAAACTGATTTTCGAGGAGCGTGTTGATCTCGCGAGTTCAAGGTTCGGGTTTACTACATCTTACTTTGTAAGCGTACGAGGAGAAACTGTCTTTGACGGTGCTAGCACGAGGAGTTTTATAAAGTGGCTTTACGGCTTACCTGTTCCAAGCCTCATGGTGTTTCCCATTGGCCTGAGCCAAATGATGATTACTTCTGCCCGGCGGATAATACGCCACGCTCCATTCTCATCATCATGGACGTCATCATCATTATCGTTATCGTTCTAGTCATCATCATCATCATTTTTGTCGTCGTCATCATAATCATCATCGTCATCGTCGTCATCATCATCATCATCATCATCATAACCATCACGCTAAAAATGATGGTTGTCATTGCGATTATTTTTATCGTCATTACAAACATCTGCGAATATCTTTGATCTTTGATATATGCTCCGTATCGATTGCGATGCCGAGACGCGTTCGATAATGTTCTCGGAACAACTTTCTAAAGGTACCATCATTTCGCGATGTGTCCGAAATATCGAGAGCACGATTTTTCAGATCTCGAAATAGTCGACCTACAAAGGGCTAGTTTTGCGACGTTCTAAAATCTAAGCGAACGCGTCGTCTCTTCGCGTATATTTCGGAAAAATCTGGGCATATAAGTGATTTCTTATGTTTCTCGATCAGTCGGCATTTTCAAGCTACCAGATTAAATGCGAAGTTTCGTGCCAACGATTTAGCTGTCATTTTAGTGGTGAAGAGAAATTCATGAATACACACAATTAAAGTTCATTCCATTAGCAAACGCCAGTTTATTCCCGTCTATTATATAATGCAGGCGTAAACACGGTACGCACGTTTTTTTTGGGTTAGTTGACTTCGAGCCGTTTGCCAGCAACCTTGTCGAGCCGCTGCTACGTCAGTGAAGATTTAAACTTATCGATCGCTAGCTCCCTCGTTCATTTTGAACGTATGACGAAACTGAAATATTGCTCCTACATTTTAAGAATTGCATAACCCAAAATCTTTTTCTTCTAGTAAATCGTTACTCTTGATATTTAAATGTTGAAATGATTATATTAATTATAACTGATTATAATGTTTAATCTTAGAATGCAACGTACTTTTGCACACACAAGTAATGATATAATAGTTATTAAAGGATCCAAGATGGAAGGAAAGGATGATGTCAGTTATATAAAATTATTAAAAATTAATTAAAGATTAATAGAGGAAAGCTTCATGAATTCACTATCGAGAGGCATTTACGTTTCTCAAACGTATCTCTTGAAAGCGAAATGAAAAATTTAGCTTTTTAAATTAGATTTGTTCGATAAATGACCCGATCGCGGAAATCGAAATTGGCTGAGCTCCAGCTATACTGGTCACTGCTATTTTCCTCCATCGCGACGTACGTTCGACGGAGTTCTTCGGCGACTCGCGACTCAAAAAGAACGTCTTTCCCGAGAGTGCGAACGAATCGCCGTTGATGACCGAACACGAGGAGTGTTGTCCGCCGCGTAATCACCCAGAATAAAAACGCCGGCGTCGCTCGTCGTTCGACGCAAATTAGTGGAGCGCATGTAATCACTACGCGCGACCGTGTCGTTTACTGTTGTCGATTTCGTTATAATTCTGTGGATATGATGAGGTGCACGCGGACGGATTACACAATTTAATTCTTCGCAGCTGTCGCGATATAAAAGAATTCGCAGATGGTAACGTTTACTAACGACATATCGCAAATTACAGTTTATTGGGTCGTATGCTCCCACTTACGATTATTCGATAACATTAATTTGAAATGTGACAATTACGCTTTCTTTGTCGTATCAAAAAAAAAAGTAAGTTGACACTTACGTGCTTCGTAAGATTGGGTGAAGAATGTGAAGACTCATTTTGTGTATAAAAGAAGATTTATTATCAGAATATTTATTTTCGTAAAAGGACAAAGTTTCAAAACAAAGCTTTTTGTATATTTTGCAAAACAGAGCGCATCGTTGTACTCGTGAAAACCACGAACATTCTCGATCATTAATCAAGCCGGATCGTAAAATTATCGGGTCGTCGCTTCGAGAGTTTAATTACGCAAGTTTTTTGGCCCAACGTTAAATTCGGCAGAAGTCGTGAAACATTCGATCCGCCGGTGCACCGCGATGGTTTGCCGGTTTCGTTTCGGTTTACGTAATCTGTGAATTTCGGAATCAAATTTCGTGAATCTTACGGGCAGCGAACTTCGCGGTGGAAGGTGCCTTAATGAAGAAAGCGGAAGGGCGAAGGGTTCGGCCAGCGCCGGACGCGAGATTATGTACCTAATAGGTACAAGGGAGGCGAGAAGGCCCAAGGGCCCGGCAAAGCTCAAAGAGAATCTCGAGAAACGTGAGGCTGTGCTAAGCAAGTGGCGAGATGGTACGATATCCGCTAACGATATTTTTATTCGGATTTAGCGCGCCAGTTGTTATTTTTTTTACTATTACCTATTGAACGCTTTGCGTGCAAGGAGGTAAAATGCGATTGGAAAACAGATTGAAAAGAAGCCGTTTCATCGGCGGAGTTTAAAAATAGCATAGAGATTAAACGTTCATTTTTTTTTCAATTATGGAAATCATTAATTTTTTATCGACCGAATATAAATAATTACTACTTATGATTATGTTAATTGTTGATAGTTAATTATTAATCGTATGCGTAATAATTTATCGCATTGAATCATCATTTTGTTCTAATTGAATTCATAAAATCATTTGCATGCGAAAAGTCATGTCACGGAGAAAATTTTATATTAAAAATTACTATGTAGGGCAGTAGACGTGGACCATTACTGGGATTATAAAAATTTTTACTATGTTATTATATTAATAATTATTAAACTCTTTTGTGAAAACATAGTAAAAATTTTTATAATTCCAGCATGGTCCACGATTACTGCCCTACATAGTAATTTTTAATATAAAATTTTCTCCGTGTATAATGCAATGTATAATTTGTAATGTATTCTGATTATGTTCTGCTTGGATCTCCTAACAGCGTAAACATTGTCGAAAAAACGTTATAGGTATCATAAAGCAGATAATTACATTTTGTTCCTTTATCAGATATTGGTTATCAACTGCGATCCGCAGTTGGTAACGATATTAGGTATCGATACCAGGTATTAACTTAGCAGGTATTATCTTCTGTAGTCGGCGATTTACCTTCTTGCTGCACGCGATTGCCAGTATGTGGCAGCACGCGCTCTGCATTTATGCTATTTTTATCGTTTCTGCAGAGATTGCTGCATTCGTAGAAACTTAGTCGATATGTCGGCTAGCTACCAAGTTTAAAAATATTTAATTTCAATTATCCGAGTGACTATCGAATCTTTTTAATTATATTTTAAAACTCTTCATACAAAATACAAACGATTTCATACAAAAACTTTCTTTGATTTATATAGACTAACTTCGTAGAGTAAAAATTATTAATTAATTATCTAGATGTGGCTGTCAATTTTTTTTAATTACACTTCAAAAGTCTTCATATGAAACACAAGCAATTTCATAAAAAGAAATTATTAATTGTTGGTTAAGTTCATACGAATGACTGGTGCGCACAGTTATTTGGACTTAGCGAAACCACGGTTCTAAACTCAATGCACTGCGACATTCTCATTTACATATCACGTACATCTATACAGGATGACCCATTTTAATCTATAAATCAAAATTATGCAATTTGCAATATGTGCAATTACATATTTTTTGAAAAGCAACTATGTTTTCTTTTCTTTACACCAACTGGTTTATCTCATTATTCTGTGCATAAAAGTATTAAGACATGATTATAAAAAAATTAATAGTTTACGAGATATATTATATTTTATTTTATGTCAAAATATATCAGAATGAAGTATAAAATATTTCGTAAACTATTGACTTTTTGACAATTCTACTTTAATACTTTTATAATCAAAATAACTAAAGGAATCATATTATCTAAAACAAAATCATATAATTTAATTTAAAAAAAACAAAAATGACTTTAAAATATCCAAGATTCCTCTACCTATCGAATTTTTTCTGCGATGTTTTAACGACCTCTTCGAACTCCTTCAACACCTATGTGTTCAAGTTTTTTAACTGAAAGTCATTTCCAAGATATTTTGATTTATAGATTAAAATGGGTCACCCTGTGTATACACATTTTTGCGAATAATAGTACCATAAACGTCTGAAGAAAAGTGGAAGCAAGACACAACCTAATTTAAGAACAGTAAAAATAAAAATGAGGTCTAAACTTATATCCGCATTTGATATAAATGGAGCAGGGTAATGAAAGCTGAAGCTCATTTTTTATTTATACCCTTTAATTAAAAGAAGATTTTTATCTTATCACGTATGACGAAGCTTTCCTGCATTGCAAAAATATCGAAAGACTCACCGTCCTGAGAGTCTTACGTAAATATCCATCTAGTCGACTCAGAAAAAGAGATTACTTACGAGCAATAAAATTTATTTTATATCTCTATAACTTACATTTTCCATCAAATAGTAACCGAGCAGTAAACGCGCGAGATTGACATAAAATGTTTTATGTCAAGACATAAAATTAAACATTTGATAACTTACACCAAAATGGTTTGCAAAGCAAAATTATGCTTAACAAAACCTTGTCGCGTAATTAGAGCTTTTAGACTTCAGATAATCCTTTTATTCTCATAAACATGAGATTCATCCAATTTTCCAAAATTTGGCTGGATAATGTATTGCAACGAAAATATAAAATGTTTTTAATATTCTGTCAGGATTGACGAGCCATCAATCATATATCAGAACGCTTTATTTGCTTTCATGAATCCAAAGTTCTGTCATTTGAGTCACGCGGGAGAAAATTATTTTTCCGCATTTTTTAAATGACTGTTTTTATCTTTCTTTTCGTAATCCATGCAACACAACACCACGTGTGCATGTAAATCTGCCGAGTGCAACTCTTGCGCGATCCGGTTTCCACAATTCAATTCGAACGAAGACGTTGGGAACCGGCCGCGACGATCTAACTGTTTTTCTTCCTCATTAATGGAATCTGAGAAATTCATTTTCGCGAAAAGCGCGCGCGGCATTCACGCGCCGAACAATCGGGGCGGCTAATCGCGAGGCATCATCGCGATTATGTGCTAAACTCGCGATAAGTTCGTGCAGCGCGCGATACTGCTCTCGCGCGGGTCATCTCTGTCTCACGAGAGAGATAGAAGGAGCAGTATCCCGAAGGTGCAAAGTTCACGGAAACCGAGACTTACGTCGCTTCCCGGTACGGCCAGCATCAGCAGTTGCAGCGTTGAACTGGCGCTGCATAGACTGCATTACCGCGTTTTCCTGAGAAAAAGTCACTGTCTCCTGCGATTTTTCTCGGTCGGCGATGCATTCCATTTACTGTATGACTACTATGCGAGGATCTCTTAAAAACTGTGTACAATGCCAGGTCAGTAGTACTATTCGTTAGCTGTACAATACCGCCGACAAACTTCCAGCAACCCGGAAGCGACTTCGTGACATCGTTGAACGCGGTGTTCCATCTTTGGCGAACTTTAACACGTTGACTGCCAAATACGAGTTAACTCGTATTTGGTGATTTGATCCAGGACGCCACACACGAGTTAACTCGTACTGGTCTGACTTGCAAATAAATCGCAGTTACGAAGAGATTCGTAGGAAATACTTAATAGTTTTTTGGGGTTTTGAATAATTAAAATGCATAACTCAAATTGGCGTCGGGAACTCTTTTCTCAAATATGGCTTGGAAGTCAATGTGTTAACGATAAATTTCTCAACAACGTGGGAATTTAGTTCTTCTTAAGGAGGTTCTCGCGTTTGATGAAATATAAGACAAGCTTATAATACATACATGATACGATAATTAATTATATCAACAGTATCTAGAAAAAATTTCATTGACTTTTACCGTTTTGAAGATATTTGATTTTAAATGTATAGAATTTTACATTACAAGTATATGAAAAATCTTATGCCGTAGATATTTTCTCTTAATTTGAAATATTTATATATAAGACAGAAACTTGTGTGTGAAAATCGTTTATAATTACAAAGTAAAGTAATTACAAAAGTTAATTTGTTCTGGTAAAATTTCATCTAAAACCGTACAGTTTGAGAGAAATTAATAAGCAAGACACGTATGACATTTAACTTCAATTTAAATTTAAATGAACTGACCAAGTTTATTATTGTCCCTTTTTCACACGAACTATAAAGCGATATACACTTGATGTAATTAAAAATATGATAAATATGATGAAAAATGTTAATTTATACATTTTTAATTTAGATTACATTTAATTTAGCATTATATTAAAGATATAATAGGAAATAAATGTCATATTTATATTTTATTATCTGCTATTGGTACTTAAATCAAATGAGCGTCTTATAACTTTTATTTTGTCATTTTAAAAATATTTAATAATATAACAAAAAAATTAATAATAATTATGCATAATGACAGTAGCGAATTAAATATTGTTGATAATGTTTCTGTATTATTATTTTAATTGTTTTATCACAATTTTAAGAATAAACTGTTTATTGACTAATTATAAGAAGTAGTGCGAGAACTTTCTTAAAAAAAAGTTGAAAACTTCTAAGTGTAGAGATGATTACTACCCAATTTAATAATCTCGCTCGTTGGTTAAACTTGGTCGTGAATTCGAGAAAACCATTCATCGATATTCATCGATATATTGAATGGATTTTGACTGAAATTTTATTCGAGGCACGATCACGAAGACGCCAAAAGGAGTCGCGACGTGACGGCGTTCCGCTGAATTTTCGCTAAGCAGGTATCTAGCGTCTTCAAAGTTTATCGTACCCTGCGAGGTGATCGACTCCGAAGCGCTGCAGCTATACATGCGCTTCGTACGAAACACGTTGATGTGGTATGCAACCGTCCTCTGTTGAAGGGCCCCTCGTTTGCGGTGAGCCGCACAAATCTCTTCTTCTCCTCCTCTTCTTTCTCCGTTTCCTGCTGTACCGCAAGCAAACGCTTTTTGTCACTCAGGTCACGCACGCTTGTCTTACACCGCAGGTAGAAGATTTTAGTGCACGTACGACGTAATGCGCGATACGAAATATGAAGAATAATTTTCTACACGAAAAAAATGATGTTCCATTAACAACATTAAATCTAATTAGAAATAATCTTGTTAATCAATAATAGTTTTAATAAAACAAGAGCGTATTTGTTTTATTAATATTGTTATTGAATTAACAAAATTATTTCCAGTAGACTTAATGCTGTTAATACAACATCTTTTTTTCTATGCAATAATAATAAAATACATGTATTTATGATAACACATCAACACAATGTGTTGCACTACATTGTACAATGAAAAGGAGAAGGTTCAACAAGCGTAAAGCGCGCATTTGCATGTAGGGGAGACCGGGGCAAGTTGACTACAGGGGTAAATTGACACATTGCTTATATTTCGGCTATTTTTAAACAAATTTTAAAATTAAACAAGTGGGGAGTGCAAAATCATCTTTGACACATATGACGTAAGTTGCATTTTATTATGAGCAATGGTTATAAAATAATGACATTAAATAACATTTTTAGAAGTGGAAGTAAATTCTCACAATCTCGTAAATTCATTTATATTATTAATAAATGTAAAATTTTATGTTAATTGCTATCGCAGTTAGAAAATATATTTAGTTAATTACATTTTAACGAATTTTTAAATTTTTAAATTTTTAAATTTTATATCATGCTGTATATACATGACCTGAAAGAATTTAACTGACTTTGGGGTAT
>NJRQ01000241.1:19400-38237 GCA_003063805.1 Aphaenogaster ashmeadi | reverse complement strand
TTCTCACTGGGTCTCCTGTTCGGAGGAGTAATGGAGCGACATAATATACGCGCTGTCCATGGACGTGCGAACGGACGCTTTATTTCGAAAGCAAAATTTAATTGGAGACAAAATGTGCTAGCGTCGAGGAAAAAATCCGGCACCCCGGCGGTCCCTGACGTGCCCGAGGATTAATATGGAACTTCGGCACAGCTAATTGCATACACGGAAAAAAAAATTTGTTAACTTGATTAAATACATGAACTAAATAAAATTTATTTAGTTAAATAAATTAATGTTTAATTTATTTAGTTAAATAAATTAATGAACTAAATAAAATTTATTAAGTTAAATAAATTAATGTTTAAGTTAAATAAATAAATACTTGAACAAAATAAATTTTCTTTAGTTCATGTATTTAGTCAAGTTAACAAATTTTTTTTTCCGTGTACAGCGTTGCCAAGTTTATCTCGCCGCCATGACGGTAAGAAAAAAGCTATATACGATTGGATCCATTACTTATTTAACTTCAGATATCAGAGCAAAATATTCGGTAAGCGCTTTTTTTGGAAGTATCTACGAAATCCGCAAACTTCAGGGAATATTTGGGGATATTGGATGTACAATGTAATCGCTAAGTGCATGTATTATTCATTAAAAGCGCGGATGTGGCGATTTTCCCATAAGAGACTATGTTAAAACTCTTAACTATTAACATCGCTTATTTCTTGTAAAGTGTCGGTAATCTCACCTGTCTTTTCGTACACATGCCCCTTATTACTGTATATTCAACATATATCAAATTTAGGTACCCATCTAATATTCAGTCTCATGAAAGGACTACCTTAAGCTATGTACATCCTATTGCGGGATTACACCCTGTAGAACTGCCAAGTGATTTCACATTTCTAGTATCGACATTGGAGCGCAACGCACGTCCCGTGACGTCCGCAATCTTATCGTCAGCCCAGCTTTATCGAGAATTGTCGCATCGAGCGATCAACGAGAGCGACTTCCTCGTTATCGAGCTTTTCTCGCTCGCTCACTATCCCTCCGGCGCGGCGCAGCGCGGCGCGTTCAACGCACTCGCGCGGTCCGGCCAGCCTGCCAATCACGTGGCGCGGCCAACTTCAAAATGAGCGCTCGCCGGTCGGTCGGTCGCCTCGCGCCACGTTGCGCGTGGCTGACGGCTTCAGTCTCGCTCGTGCAGCCGCAGCGTTCGTTTCATTCGCGTCGCGTTATCCGCCGCGCGCTCATCGCCCGCTCGCGCCACGCGTTCACGCCTTTTCTCGCGAGGTTAAGCGCGCGGCGGTCGCGAGTTTTCCGTACACATGTGAAGACATTCGGCGCGACCGACAGTGCCGCTTCCTTCGGTCCACGGTAGGTAACGTCGAGCATGCGCCAGGACCGAGCTGGGCAGTCGCCGCCTGTATCCTGAATTCTGCAAGATTTTTCTCCGCAGCGAGGGAACGTTCCTTCGTTGCGCGATGAGTCGCGCCTCGGCGACCTTCGCTCGGCACTCGAACACCGTTGACATCGCGACGGGCATCCCGGTGCGAACGACGGCCGGATTCTCCGGGTCGGAGCCGAGCTCGATCGCAACCACCCGGCACGCCTAGGTTAGGTCGCTACGGGTGCAGCAGGAAGTTGGCCGTGAACGGATCGAACCCGCGCTCTTCTCTCCCGCGTTGCAGCCCGTACGTGTCTCGAAAACGAATTATCGCTATCGCGTCGAGCCGCTCGCTATGCTCGCGATAATCGACAGCGCGAGGCAAAAAAAAAATATATCGCGAAGTGTGGACGAAGTCCGATTGCCGTGGTGATCGTGTGCGAGAAAGGAAAAAGAAATAACATCGCTACGTGCGATTGATTAATAGTCTGTTTTATATATTTTGAAAATTTTTGTAAATTTTTACAGTCCGATTAGCGACGTTTTATTTCCGACAAAATTAACTATAAGTCACTAAACTTTCACGTACTTCCAATTATCGCTTTATGCAACATCGTTTTTTTTTTACAATAGTCGTATATACCCAAGGAGAACAGAAAAGTCAAAATAATGTCAATTTGACATCATATTGACCAAATTATATCATTTTTTGGTCATGTTGAAATTTCGATCTCAGATGACTTAAAAATGACTTTATATTGACTTCTTTTTTATTATGTCTTTTTAATTTTTAGATCGAGATTTCAATCATGACCAAAAAATGACATAAATTTGGTCTATATGACGTCAAATTGACATTATTTTGTACTTTTCTGTTCTCCTTGGGTAGGGGAGAAACGCGCGTGACGTACGGACAAATTCTCATCGTTCTTAGAATTTTTCGTTCTTGGATGTTATAAATGTTATTGTTATTGGACAAGTTTCATAATTATCCTTCGTGATTTGTCTAAACATATAAGATAATATAAACTATAAAGCATGTTATTATTACCACTAAAAGAAGACTCGTGCGTTGAATCAAAGTGATTGTGACGTACGAACCTACGTTGTCCAAATTTGTTTTTAGTGGAAATAATAACATGCTTTATATTATCTTATATATTTGAACAAACTACGGAGGATAGTTATGAAATTTATCCAATAACAATAACATTTATAAGTCCAGAAACGAAAAATTCTAAAGAACGATGAGAATTTGTCCGTACGTCACGCGCGATTTTGTCCTATACGGATTGCAATTATCGAAAATAATCAAAAGATCGTTTTAACCCGTAAGCATGTGCGTGGGGGTCAAACTGACGCAGACAAATCACGAAAGCTATGAATTTACTAACCAAAATATTACATAAAGAATTATTTTGAAAAAAATAGATTTCTTTTAATTTCTAATGCTTGAAAATTACTATTTTATGTTTAAAACATGTCTCAGTTAATAATTATTTATAAACAAAAATAAAAAATTTGGTTTATACATAAAAAATAAATTAATTTAAATGTAGGTCAAATTGACTTCCACGTGACCACTTACGTCAAAAAAAGTCACGCGAGCATTTACGAGTTAATAATCGAACGTAGAAAGCGATTTTTTCATTTTTATGAGTAAAAAGATTGATCTTTCATGATTCTTGATAAAAAAATTCAAATCGTATCTATTTCTGCATGCGTTACAATCTGCAGGGGACGACGGAGTCACTGATTGCAGGATAATGACCTCTGCGGTTAATTCTGAAAATACGAAAGGGGGAGGGTGGCGTTCTTTCACTTGAACACCGCGCGATGCAGTTCTCCATGAAGTAAGCTCTATTTCTGTCCCGTCTTTCCCGCGCGGCCTTGAAAGTCTCAGGGGGTGACCTAACTCTACCCTCTTGTTCCTTTCGACGCGGCGACGAAGTTGCGCTGGATTCATGCGCGGAGACTCGCCGCCTCGTAAACGCGATTTTCGATTTTTTTTGCCTTTTTCTAGACGACGGTGCTTATTAATAGAACGCAATTGATTCGCTCGCGCAAAGCAGCCGTTAGATGTTAGATAGCATTCCGCTCGCATCAGCGATCACGGCGAAAAGTTAAGCATTCTTACCGTTACGCAAGAAATTTTTTTTTTTCTTGTTACATTTTGCCGGCCGCAATGCGTAATTAACGTTGCACGTTAAATTTGCGATTAACATTGATACCGTTCGTGTTCGATGCTGCGAACAGGCAAATCAAGACTTCGGATGTTTCCGATCCCAATCGATTTTTAATCTTTCCGATTCACACAATATCTGAATCCAAATATTATTAAATACAATCTTATATAGTTCACGTTTAGATAGAAATTTATTTGACATATATGTGCAAAAGATTGATATTCCTAAATATTTTTATCTTTCCTTTTCATAGTTAAACTTTCAAACTTTAATTTCGAGTGTCAATCCGCGGATCGGTATGTTCTAAAAATTGGAATTGTGTTAAGATTGAAACGATCGTGTTATTTGATAAACGTAAAAAACGTAAACCCCAAATCAAGTGAAAAGGCTTTAACGCGAATCGAATATATTTTTCTTTAAGATGCAATGCTAAATCAATCGAAGTAACATATTTCATATTTACTTGTAAACCTTATTTTTGATTGTTAATCGCGGACGTGAATATGTTCTGAAAATTGGAATTGTGTTAAGATTAAAACGATCGTGTGTGTGTTATTTGATAAACGTAAAATAAACCAAATCGAATGAAAAGACTTTAACATGAATCGAATATATTTTTCTTCAACAATGCTAAATCAGTCGAAGTAACGTGTTTCATATTTACTTTCAGATTTTAATTTCGAATGTTAATCTGCAAACGTGAATATGTTTTGAAGATTGGAATTGTGTCAAGATGGATACTGTCGCGTTACTTGATAAACGTAAGATAAATCAAAACGAACAAAAAGATCTTATATAATGCGAGTTGAATATATTTTCCCTCAAGATGCAATGTTAAAATCAATCGAGGTAACGCGCTAGTTGATTGCGCTAACAATCGTCAGTTGTATTTACATTTTCATTATCACATGGTGACGTTGTCACGTATATAGGAAATACAGTATTGCGTGTTATTACGATTCGTCGTATCTCAAAAGAGAGTACTTGTAAAATTGTTCAGAGGTTTTCGGGTTACCTCCGTGTCTTGATACATCATTAATGCCAACGTTTCGTGAACATCGCAGTTTACTTCATCAGAGCGAGAAGCAATCTGATACTACTTAGTATCAGGTAGCTTAATGATGTATTAAGACACTGAGGTAACCCGAAAACCTCTTAACAATTTTGAAGAAAATATCCGTGAAAGTCTCAAAAGTATAATCAAAGAGTACTTGTATCAAAAAATACCCCTTATATCTCCCAAATTACAATTTTACATAGAAATATGTTTATCAGCATTTATATTCCTTTACATTTATTTGGCGTTAATTTTTTCCCAAGTTTCCCAAATGCTATTAATCCTATGACGAGCTAAACTCGATATAATTCTTTGCGATAGCCTTTCGAGATTTTCTAAATATTCGAATCAATGCATGATTATCAGCAAGTCATATTTTTCGGATCGTCATAAATTCCTCCAAATTATAAAAATTGTATATGATTCATATTTGACTCACCAGATTAGATTAAATTGAAAACAAAATATTTTCACTCATTTGTGAGAAATAATTTGATCCGCAAAGAGTCGATGTGCACAAACTTAACTATTCTTTCTATAATCGATATAATATCGATATAAATTATACCAAGTGTTTGTGTTAAACGATATAAATTATAATTATCCACACCGTTTCCTCTATCAGAAGCAATATATCGGGAAATGCCCTGCCGTTTAACTTTTACTTGGCACGCATTGTTACACACGCGTTCAGTCACGAGAACATTTTTTTCAACGGAGATATCTCGCTCTTATCGTTGTTTACCTGGTTCAATTTCGAGTGCGAGTGATCATTATCAGCAATTCAATCGTTCACGATTTTTGATCTGCAGGGTTCTGTGTAGAAAAAACGTATGCGCGATAAAAACCAGCTGTACGTTCTTTGTACACGTATCTCTCTATGTAATCTATATGTCTCTATATGTACCTACCTTTTGTAATTATTCTTTCTCAACTTCTTCTCGATGCTCCACTTTAATGCCTGTATAGGTACTCGTTCTCAGTTTGTCAGTTGACATTATTTCTAGAATATTGTCGGACTACATCGTTCGAAACTATCTTTAGAATCTTTAGATGCTGTTGAACTATACCGTTGAACCTATCGTTCAGACACACTTTACTACGCAGAAAATAAATTTTCTCCGTGCATGAATATCTTATCCATATTTAAGTTCATATCGGACAGAACGATCGCCAATTTCGTCCTCCGCGTCTTTTTAACTTTTCATGCCAAATTATTGCTCCGACAATTATTGCACAATGAGATGTGACGATAACGATTAGCGTTAATATTAATAGAGTATCGTTTGCGATAATTGGTCCGTTCATCTCACGGCGATCGCATCGAAATGCGCGAAGTTTATCCGAAGTTTGACCTGGCGATGGCAACGACTTTTTCGCGCTGTTACTTTTTCTTTAGCCGGGCTTGTTCCCGTGTAACTTTGATCGGTGCAACATCCGCCTCTCGAAAGCGGATTCATTCATCTTTCCTTCGTGCTCTCTTCGATACACGCGCTAACGCTGAATTCGTGCGTCGCCAGTGAAATCGTTTCGGAAACGAATCCATCGCCGAAAACTGACTCGCGCGTGTCCGCCTTCGAGCGGCGAAAGCGCCGAAACGAGACGATTTCGTCGATTTAGGGCGATCGATCTCCCAGGCCGAAATTATTGCGAAAGGAGATCGCTCGATATCGTTTATTACCGAGTACGCTCGGTCGAATATAATGCTTATTTCTCTTTGCAATTGTAGTTTTTAAATACATCCGTTCCACCGCCTAATGCCCGGAACCTCATACTTTCACGAATATTAACGAGATCTTTCCAATCGCGAGTCATTTTATGAGTTATACCATGCAATTATTCGATGCTTTCGAGAAAAACAAGTAAATTATCTCGATTGTAAACGAATCCATCAAAGTTGGATTGGAACCGATCAATGTTGGAAGCTACTTGCTCCGACTTATATGAACAGGAATTTCTTTTAATAATCTGCAGTAATCTATACATCTAACGAAAAGGAGAATGGAGAATATTTTTAATATATTGTTAACGTGTAGCATGCTCCTAACGTATATTATTTAATAAACGAAATTCGATTTCGCCATACAAATTGCATTATGGACATTTTTAATTCATGAACAGATGCTTTTGCTGCCACATCCTTTGGGGAGGGGGCATTCACGAATTAAGATGCTATTCCTATGCTTCGAGTTAAATATATCGAAACAATCGATTCTTAAAGAAATTCCTCAGAGCTTGGATTGTGTTACGTTAATCCAAACGAGTCTTTTCCGACATGCATGAACCTTGATACATTCCATACGACTTGCAATCAGTGACTCGAGATAACTCCGATTACCTGCAGCGCGATGCTCCGTTTCGATAAACTCGGGTTTGCCTCGTTCTACGTTCACCACAGCACCGGCAGAACCTTCCTTTCTCACCTACTTGCTTCGGTAGACGGTATCATTGCAGTAACGCCGCAGACTATAACGCTCGCGTGCATGGCAGCACGACCGGCGATGTGTTATTTAATAAATGAAATTCGATTTCGCCATATAAATTGCATTACGGATATTCTTAATTCATGAACGGATGCCTTCGCTGCCGTTCATCTTTTGCCATTCGCGTATTGAGATGCTATTCGTTTCCTCTCGACAGTCTCGACCAACTTCCAAGCGACCATATCAGATTTGTAATTAACGATTAGTTGCTCGTATTGCTTGTTAAACCGTGACAAATTTCTAATCCGTTCTAATTAGTCCCCATGAATCGACCAAGCGTTCAGTCTTATCGCAATGTGGTGTCGCATATCTCTTATACAATATGTAATATTAAAATTTGTAAGGAATTATTGTCTTACTAATTATGAGAAAAAAAGATTATACGATAAAGATTATACGATATTCCATATTTTTGCTATATTGTTGCGATGAGAACATATATCTTATTAATAAAATTTACATTATTAAATATTTATATTTTAACAATATTGATTTACCTTAACCTATTTATAGATATTTAAAAGGACAAGAAAGACAAAAGGCTGATAAATTCTTATTATTTTACGTTTTCTTTTTAGAATATTCTGCTTTTATTAATACGCGTATATTATCGTGGAACTTGGAACGTGTTCCTTTTAATTTTTGATAGTTCCCGGAAAGAGAAACGACTGACATTCACGCCATAAATCATTGCATTTCCTGATTCGCGATCGCCGGTACCAACGATAGAAATATATAAAGTGCAACGGTATTTACCAGTTTAATGAGGAAAGTGCAATTTATGATATACGTGCGCAGGTTTGTGTGGGCTCCAAACTTGGATAATTTCTTACATGTCGTCGCAAGATTAAAGCTGCTTTCTCGATATAAAAATAAAGCACGCTTAGGACATTCGTGGAAATACGATAGCAAATATTGAACAATAAGCGAAAATTCTTCAGATAAAAATATTATCAAAGGAATGCGTGCCAAATTATTAATTAATTGACGAGAAAAGGATTTGGACGTAAACAATAGTGTGAAATAAGAAACTTTTAATTTGAAAAATGACGATGGAAACTGTATTAGTGATTACCTGTGGATATAAATATATTTAACGCTATGTCGTGACGACATTGTGAAGACAACGGTGGACTAACGGAGCGGGAGAAGATATCGAGAAGCACAATCGAGAAAACTTGCCGCAGTCTCCAAACTCTCGTTCGTGGACAGGATCATGTCAAGGTCATGAACAGCTCGACTCCCCTCCGCGCGAACAGCGACGCATCCCCGAGCCCTCTGCATTCGCCCGTTTGCCAGCAAGATGAGGCTATCCCATCGACCTCGAGAGGGAGAGGCGTCGGCTCCATTATCACCCACCACAGCTCCGAATCGACCTTCGATAGTCTCGCGTTGGACGTTTCGTACGCCGGTCTTGGCGTAACCGGAAGCGATCTCGTTGACTCCGGTAGCAAACGGACGATACGGAACACTTCGTTGCCAGAGGATGCATCTGATCTGCCGCAATTCTGGGAGGACATCGGGGTGGTCGAGTACCTCGACAGAAAGCTTGGCCCTCCCGACGAGAGCACGCCGGAAGAACGCGTTGCATCTCTCCGGGAGGTCCTCGCCGAGAGGACGGACATCCACGAGGGCGACGGTAATCTCTCGGACTTCCTCTTCCACGTGGCGCGAACCAAACACGGCAAGATCTACATAAGGGTTATCCGGACTATGCTGTCGAATAGAGGTAAACGCTATAATTCAGATTGCGCCAGTCCATTGATTGCGTTTTTAACCCGTAAGTGCTTGCGTGACTTTTTTTGACGTAAGTGCTCGCGTGAGGGTCAATTTGACCTACATTTTAATTAATTTATTTTTTATGTATGAACAAAATTTTTTATTTTTATTTATAAATAATTATAAACTGAGAGTCATGTTTTAAACGTAAAATAATAATTTTTAAGCATTAGAAATTTTAAAAAATCTATATTTTTAAAAATATTTCTTTATGTAATATTTTGGTTAGTAAATTCATAGCTTTCATAGCTTTTAAATTCATAGTCTGGGTCAGTTTGACCCCCACGCGCATGCTTGCGGGTTAATGCGTACATCGTACATTGCGATCGTTTATTGAAGAATTCTAGCGTTCCGAATCTCTGCAGGTTTCTGACTCACTGTATATATCTTCAATATCTCTCGATAACATTGACTGATATAAAAAGAACAACGATTTATTTCCAGAAAAGTGCTTTCATTCCTGTCAAGGATAGCTGTAGCGTCTTACGAAAGGATATACTTATCCTTTCGTGAGATGCTACAGCTATCGCTACAACGAAAGGACTTACTTATCAATAAAATACTTGGCGCGAGACGCTACCGCATCTTTTGATGTGTATGTGTATGTATATATTTACACATACACATACACAGTTATTGTTTCATATCGGTTTATGTAGCAGTTTATATAACATCAAATTTATTAGATAGCATCCAAAGGAAAGCATTCGCTATCAACACGATTTTGTATTCCGCTATTTATGATTTAACTATAAAACAGATATAGAAATTAAAAATATAAAACTGAACTGTATTATCAAAGTACATTTTAATATAAAGAGACTAAATGCTAACTAAGTAAATATAAACGTAAATCAAATCATTTATGTTATATATAAGTACTATATAGGCAAAAACGCGCGTGATGTATGAACAAATTCTCATTGTTCTTAAAATTTTTCGTTCTTGGACGTTATAAATGTTATTGTTATTGGACAAATTTCATAACTATCCTTTATGATTTGTCCAAATATATAAGATAATATAAACTATAAAGCTTTTTATTATGTTATATTATTACCACTAAAAGAAAACTCGTGCGTTGAATGAAAATGATCGTGACGTACGGACGTACGTTGTTTTTTAATAATATGTTTTATATTATCTTATATATTTTGACAAACTACGGAGGATAGTTATGAAATTTATCCAATAACAATAACATTTATAACGTTCAAGAACGAAAACTTCTAAAGAACGATGAGAATTTGTCCGTACGTCACGCGCGTTTTTGCCCATATATTAAACCTTCTTATATTAAGAAATTAAATTACTATCTTCTCTTTAAATTGACAAAAATCTTCGAGGAAAGTTTTTTCGAGACACCTTGTATATACATAAAAAGCATCATTTCACATCGCATGTTCGGCGAAGTCGGCGGCGTTTTTCCACTGTTTCCTCGACTCGATCGCCATTCCGTTGTCTTCCTGCACGACAGTCGACAACTCGCACAATACACGTTCACGCGGTTCACGTAGTTTCGGCAATCTCGCATATTCGCGATATTCTCAAGTCCACCCAGTATGTCGGAGATAATAACGCAAACCGTGGCGAAAGAGGACGGTAACGAGGATGATCGTACCGTCCATCTGGAACTCCTCGACGATTCTTGCGACAACGTGCAGATTCCTTTCGATCCGAAGAGCCACGGACTCGCTGCGGATTTCCGATTAACGAAATTCTGCGATCCATGGAAAAAGAGCTTGCAATTGGAGCGACATGAGAGGCAATCGCTACTTGACCTCTTCCATGAAAAAGAGGTGATTTTCTCGTACGATATAAAAATTTAAGAGGATGAAAAAGTTAGGTTTTTATGACCGAAATAATAATTGTCTTATTTCGATACCATAATTCCGCCAACTGTTGTCTTTTTCATTGATGGACATTTCTTTATCAAAAATTATACATTCTTTATGATACATTTGACCTATCATAATTTTTTTATAGCTGTTATAAAAGCCTATGTAATTTATCAAAGTAGTGATAAGAAATATTCTTTGAATAGGGTTATGTTTATTATTTCCGCAATTATCTGTATTACGTTAAATTTAATTTTATAAATCGCCAGTAGTAATAAACACGTTTAATAAATTTTTATGTCGACCCAACTGGCAAGAGATGATATTATATTGGTTATTGCGATAAATATTATCACATGCCTCGGTGGTCGAACAGGCTACGACGCCCGAAACGGAGTACAGGGAGGTCCAGGTTCGAATCCTGGCTGAGGTAATATTTTTCGCAATAAATTTTCTAACAGTTTTCGTGATGGGAGTTTGTTGGGGGGAGGGGGGAGAATCTAATAGATGCTTTAGCATTTATTAATATTAAATTTATTACACGTAGAGGACCACAATCCGTATGGTTGATACGTTGTAACCAATATAATACCATCTCTTGCCAGTTGGGTCGACATAAAAATTTATTAAACGTGTTTATTACTACTGGCGATTTATAAAATTAAATTTAACGTTTATTATACACCTAGACCGAATATAAAGGTGTCACACGAAACGTATACGTTCTTCTTAACATCATTGGTTATTGCGATAAATATTATCACATGCCTCGGTGGTCGAACAGGCTACGACGCCCGAAACGGAGTACAGGGAGGTCCAGGTTCGAATCCTGGCTGAGGTAATATTTTTCGCAATAAATTTTTTAACAGTTTTCGTGATGGGAGTTTGTTGGGGGGAGGGGGGAGAATCTAATAGATGCTTTAGCATTTATTAATATTAAATTTATTACACGTAGAGGACCACAATCCGTATGGTTGATACGTTGTAACTAATATAATACCATCTCTTGCCAGTTGGGTCGACATAAAAATTTATTAAACGTATCTGTATTACATTTATTTCTATTTGCTACGTTGTATTTAACGAAATATTGCGAGAGTGATAACCTTCAAAAGGATGCAGACCGTTGTATTCCTCGCTTTCCGTAAAAATTCCACAATCCACTTTATACGCAGGACGAAAAGACGAATCCTTATGCGCCGATGTGCGTCCACGAGGATACTCGCGTGACAAAGTTGGACGAAGTCGGCGGAATGATGCTGGTAGAAACGTTCAACGTTATTCCTGCTGTCGTCGACGATCCTTACATAATGGGCAAGATTGCTTACGCCGTTGCTCTCAGTGGCGTTCACTCGCTGGGTCTCGCCAGATGCTCCAGCACCAGGATGATCCTGGGCATTTCCGACGTCATGAAAGACGACGAGAGGATGACGGTGGCGTCCAGGACGATGCAAGGCTACGTAGATGCGGCGAAGGCGGCCGACACATCCGTCAAGGAATGTCAAATTTTCCAAAACCCGTGGTGCCTCTTCGGTGGGACCGCCACGGTGGTGTGCTATCCTTATGAGATAGTCCAGCCGGTAGACGCGACCGTTGGTGATGTCATAGTGCTGACGAAGCCTCTCGGCACGACAGTAGCTCTCACTATATCGGAATGGATGCAGCAGCCTGAGAAGAGGATGAAGCTAATGCTGACCATCACCGAGGAGAGCGTCGAGAGAGCTTGTTCCCGAGCCGTCGACTGTATGATCAGGACCAATCGAGTCGCCGCTATGCTCATGCGAAAGGTTTGCTGCCTCAAAGTTCAGTTGGGTATTGCTCTCGAGGGAATTTTTGTTAAATCGCGTTACGCAAGATATATTCGTATTATCTAATTAAAGGTTAAGAATTCCTCAGCTAAGTAACTCTCGCTTGATAATCACTGAATTCTGTTAGAGTCCTCGACTTAACCCGTAAGTGTTCACGTGACTTTTTTTACGTAAGTGTTCGCATGGAGGTCAATTTGACATACATTTTAATTCATTTATTTTTTATGTATAAACAAAATTTTTTATTTTTATTTATAAATAATTATAAACTGAGACATGTTTTAAACAAAATATTACAATGAGAGAAAAATTTATTAAATTTTAATAAATGTTTTCTCCAATAGTCCTAATGAAGTATTTTTTTGAATTCAGTTAATATTTTTCGAATGAAAAAAATATTCATTTAATTGAAAACAAATTTTCTAAACCTAATAAAATATTTACTGAATTCAAAAAAATACTTTATTAGGACTATTGGAGAAAACATTTATTGAAATTTAGTCAATTTTTCTCTCAGTGTAATTTTTAAGCATTAGAAATTAAAAGAAATCCATATTTTGAAAAATATTTCTTTATGTAATATTTTGGTTAGTAAATTCATAGCTTTCGTCTGGGTCAGTTTGATCTCCACGCACGTCCTTACGAGTTAAAAGAGTCACGCGGAACAACCACAGAAATCGGTTCGATTAATTATGAGCATTATTCATAATTTAATAGTGTATTACTGCTATTAATCAAAATTAATATCCGATCGTCGAGTATTACGCGATTATTGTTTCGCCCTTGATCTTAGCGGCGTGAAGGCGAACGTCGAGGAACGTAATTCATTAATCAATCCTTGAATCAGTATAACGCTCACGCCGCATGCGAGGTGGGGCCTTACGGTGTCCTGGGTCACGCGGATCTCCTGGCGCAACGACAGACGAACAACGTGGGCTTTACAATCCACAATATGCCGGTGATCGCGAGGATGTGCGCGACCGCGAGGATTACAGGGAGCACGTTGCTTCTACGAGGCGAGATGCCCGAAGTATCCGGAGGATTGCTGGTGGTGTTGCCACGAGAACAAGCGGCCGCTTATTGCAAGGCCCTGGAGAAGATCGAGCACAGGCAGGCGTGGATCGTCGGGATCGTCGAGAGCGGCGATCGCAAGGCGCGTGTGATCGAGAGGCCGCGAGTGATCGAGGTGCCTGCTAAGGATAACGGTGTCTCCCTATGGTAAACGGCTGAAGGATATCGCAGGATATCGCTCGTTAAGGATGAAAGGAGGAGACCCCGCGCGATTACGGTCACGCAATTTTAACGGCGCTTTATGCGACGCACACTAAAGCTTACGGGGACAGTTTCCTGGAATTACGTAACATGCGTAATACAGTAACAGATTAACTCTAAAACACGTTTGTAGGCTGACGAATTGATCTAATAAAAATATTGTTATTAGAACTTTTAAAACATCATTTTCTGTTGCAACATTTTTATATATATACTTAGGATATAAGTTGAGATTAATAGAATTTTTTAAAATTTATTTATTTTCGAGGACATGCGAAAATAATTTCCATATTTATTTGCGACAATGAAAATGACAATTTTTCGGAAGATATAATTCTGCGAAAATTGAGTTTATTGAAATTGGTTTCAATCGCTGCATATATATGTATATCAGCGCGTATATTATGCAATTATTTCAATTACGTATATTAAATCGCGGTGAAACACACACACACACACACACATACACACACACACACACACACACACACACACACACACACACACACACACTCGATCGCTTGCATTAACGACGGTTTCATATCGCGCCTAATAGAGAAGTGCAGATAACAAAAGTTTACAGTTAACAAAGCATTATCATATCTTCATGCTTCACCTTTCCGGGTCCCTGGTCATGGGAAATCTGTGAACTCGTATCGTACATTTATGCTCGTCTATCTTTTTATCTCTTCCCACAATTAACTTCTTACACAGCATTTTGCACGCGAATCGTGTAGTGCGAGTTCCTTGACACCTGTCGCTGGCATCTTAATTGCAGTGTGTGATCTTGCGTAGCCGAGAGAGGTTGATTTACCTTTTTTTTTTGCCGCTGGGATACCTATCTCTTTAAAACAGTTTCACCTAACTTGAGACACTTCTAACAATGATATGTCTTAAATAAAAAATGTAAAAACGTGATCTCAAGCATCAGAAAGTTGATTTTAACGCGAAGATGCGTTAATGCAGAGTAACATTTATAAATATCTTCTCTTTTATTTTGTTACAAGCAATTTTAGTGCCAAGAATAAAGAGTCTTACTAGAAATCTTTGCAGATTAAATTGATATATTACTTTTCTCGGTCCTCATAATTTTCAAGACATCGCAATGTCGCTTATACTCATTAATACCAGGCAATCTTTCTCTTCTCATCTTAGAAAGAGCAAGATTTCATGAAAACACCAGTCGGACTGACGAAAAAGATATTAATCCTCCCGGCGAGGAGAGTCGTTTTCCCGTTGGAAAGTCGTTTGACGACGAAATTAAAAAAATACGAAAAAAAGGAAAAAAAACACGTGGTTCGCGTGGTATTTTTCTCTCACCCGCGGCGCACGTAAGCAAGGATACGTCTTGTCCTGTACGACCACCCGGCGAGGGACCGCGCGAAAACGCGACCTCGCGGCGACCTCGAACTGTCAGTGTCAGCGCAAAGAAACGTAACGTGCGCAAAAATATTCTACACGCTCGAGCGACCGTTCGGATCCGCGCAACTTCCAAGGAGAGCCGGCGTCGGCCGTGAAAAAACACGAATTTCCACGGTGCGTTTATCCCGTTGATGCGGCGAGCGGGAAGCATCGCCTCCTCGCGCCACTTCCAGGCGTGGTGCGTTTACGCCCCCAACTTCCGCAACAGGGGGGCAATTGGCGAGATTCGCAAGACGCACGGGGCACGATGCCGACTCGCACGACAGTTCCTACCCTTTCTTTCTCTTTCGATTTTGCCGATACGGTTATTACTTTCGATCATATTCTAACGATATTCTAAGAACACGTGCAAGATCGATTGAAATACAATGCACGAGGCACAATGGTTGGCATTATTGATCCCGATCGGTATACATAGTGGCATGCTAATGTGTAACGTTAGTTTTTAGTTCTGTTCTTTTTAGCTGAACTACATCTTGCATCGTTCATCTTTCTAACGTGGAGAGAAAAAGAGGAAAGATGAACGTTGCAAGAAGTTCAACTAAAAAGAATAGATCAGAGGTGGTCAAACGATCGATCGTGTGGCAACGTAAAATTCACAATACAACAATTGTAATTGCAATGTAACCATAATTAATTTAATTATTGCTTTATGCCCAATCGCAACACAAACATTCAAAATAAAATAAACATGCTTATTTCACATATAAACCTAGATTGCTGCGACAGGGAACAATAGATCGCGATGGGGTGAGGAAGTTGAAAGCAGATCTTGGTGCTTCTAAGTTTGGCCATCTCTGGAATAGATCCAGTATTTTTCTCGTTTCTCATAATTAGAGTCCACGATGGGATTCCAATTATAAGAAACGAGAAAAAGATCGTGATATAGTACCGTTCCCCGAGAGACGCGTTTTGACATCGCTATTCGTGAGACGCGGCGACAGCCGTTAAGATTCAGCAAGAGCTATATTTATATCACTCTTTTATATTCGCACTGCCAGCTCGACGACAGATATTTATTGTACCGTCAATACGGCGTAAACGACGATACAATAAATATCTCCATGAACCGTCGAATTGATTCGCTTATTCGTAGAAAGGTCAGACCGTCACGTCGCTTTCTAAGTGCAGCTTCCCTTTAATGTCACCGGTCGCGGCGGCTCCGTTTTCCCTCTCATTACATCACCTGACTTAAGTCTACTTTACGATATGTAATTCGCGTCAGAATAGAGTATTTCGTTTATAATTTTATTTCCGCGTGAGAGAGAGAGAGAGAGAGGGAGAGGGGGAGGGAAAGGGAGGGGGAGGGAGGGGGAGGGGGAGGGAGAGGGAGAGAACAATTGGGGAATCAGAATATAAAATAATAATAATAATAATTGAGATGCAGTGACAATAGCAGTAAAAAAAATGAAAGAACATAGATTGTAAGCCGCATCGCAAAAGGCGAGGTATCAGCAATAATCCTGTTAGAAACCTAAACCTATAACTAAACCTAAAATAAAATAACAAACATACTAAACTAAAACATAATAAATCTATTAAAAATAATAAAGCAATAACGCAATGAATAAAGCAATGAAGCACGCGTCCGCACGCACACAAATGTACATATATTATAATAATAACTATATTGAAAGATATAAAATATAAATGAAAACAAAAATGTAGCAGAGAGCAGCACCTCAAGAGGTGAGAGATCATCACACAGAAAAAAATGCTGTTGCTTCAATTAAAGTTTACGTCACGGGCTGCCACAAATATAAATAGTTCATTCAATTGTATTATGATTGGAATAAATATCTAGATTATTCTTTTAATAATGTAAATATTTGGTCCAATCATAATGCAATTGAATGAACTATTTATGTATGTGGCATCCCGTGACGTAGACTTTAATTGAAGCAACAGCATTTCTTTTCAGTGGAGCAATAATGCTACTTTTACAAGCCTAGATCTTTAATCTCCTAGCTGGATATGACGAAATATTCCATCATACCAAGAAATCAACTCTTTGTACATGACATTTTTCGTCATGGAACTTCAAAAACTAATCTCTATTTTTACGTGAACAAAAATTAATTTTCCAGTAAAGAGGTTAATATAATTATTATAATAATATAACAATAATATATATAATTATAATTTATATGCGCATACATAGAATAAATTAAACTACATCAAAATACACGGCATATAAGAATATAAATAAAAACGCATCATTTCATCTTGAAATCTGACGCGCGTTATAAATCGTCTGAAACGGGCTTTACTTATTAAGATTGAACGTAACACAATTTTGCACGTTTTCTTAGAATATCGTAAAATATAGTCGAAAGTAATAATCGTACCGGCAAAATTGAAAAAAAAAAGATATAGGAACTATCGGGCAAATTGCATTTTTACGTGAAGTTCACGTTAATAAAACCGACTAAGCTGACGAGGCGAAGCTATTAAACAGAAAGCGGTCCGAGGTTGTTAATTAAACCTGGCGCAACGCGCCAAGGTCGAGGGGGTTGCGCACCGGTGTTGGGGGAGGTGGCTTCCTTCGTAGTTGGCGGGGTGGCGCGCGCGCATCCGGTCGTTTCCGTTCCGCGGCCGTTTCCGTTCCGCGTTCCGTCCGCGGCGCGGACGGCTCTTAAGATGGCGCATCGATCCTATCGCGTGACGTCCCGTCAGCTGCGATATCTCTTGCGCGCACAAGTCGGCATCGGCGTCGGCGTCGCGTCGCGGTGGACCGTTGTCGCGGCTCGGAAACGGGAAAACGGAGCTAGGGGACGGTGCGCTGCACGCGCTACGACGTCGCGAAGCCAGCGCTAGGGTGAATCCTCGAAACGTGACGTGACGTCGCGCGCAGCCTGCCTGCCGGCTTCGCCCTCCTCTCGGCTCGCCTCGCCTCTGCGGCGGAATAACGCGTTGAATGGTAAATATCGCCACGACAATAATTGCACGCATAGGTACCGGTCGGCATGAGCTACGATCGCCGGGCATCGAATCTGATCGAACCGCGACGATCGACGCGCGAGGATTCCGTCGCGCGTCGCACGACCAGCGTACGTAGGGTATTATGAATTTATTCGGAAACGATTCCATTCGGAATGATAGTCACTTGTCCTATACTTGTCTCTGTCGTTTTCTTGTACTTTTCTTATCTTTGTTCTTTATTTTTCGGAATCATTCCGAACGGAATTGTTTTCGAATAGATTCATAATACGTGCCCAGCGTACGTATTATGAATTTATTCGGAAAAACGATTTCATTCGGAATGATAGTCACTTGTCCTATGTCTCTGTCGTTTTCTTGTATTTTCCTTATCTTTGTCGTTTATTTTTCGGAATCATTCCGAACGGAATTGTTTCCGAATAGATTCATAATACGTGCCCAGCGTATGTATTATGAATTTATTCGGAAACGATTCCATTCGGAATGATAGCCACTTGTCGTATACTTGTCTTTGTCGTTTTCTTGTACTTTCCTTATCTTTGTCCTTTATTTTTTTTTTAATCATTCCGAACGGAATTGTTTCCAAATAGATTCATAATACGTGCCCTTCGGAAATGATTCCATTCGGAATGATAGTCACTTGTCCTATACTTGTCTCTGTCGTTTTCTTGTATTTTCCTTAT